>VWZK01005472.1:171294-185628 GCA_013396935.1 Baryphthengus martii | reverse complement strand
AGGGCAGCCACAACCGCTCACCGGACGGGAGCCGTGCGGCGAGCAAGCGGGCGGCGCGGCGGGACGCCCCGATCCGCTGCCTCGCCTGCGACTCGAGCCGAGTGCGCTGAGCACCAGTCAGCTGGACTAAAGGCAGCGGGATATTCCCCCCGCGATTCGCGTGAACGCTGGACAGAGCCCGCGGAGGCGGGTACTGCGTGTGGTGCCGTTTTTCTTTCCCTGCCTCGCAGCGGGCACCCGCAGCTCGCCGAGGCTGTGCAAACCTCCGGCCCTGGGGAGGGACACGGGCTGGGGGAGCAGAGGCCGGCGCCTCAGACCCTGCTCTGGGAACTAATACCGTTTGGCAGCATTAAAGAGTGGATTTTCTTGCCAGTGTGTAAGTGAAAAGCTACACAGTGTGTATGGGTGCGCATCTCTCATTGCTGCTTTGTCATTATCCCCTCTTCTCCCACAAAAGAAACCATACTCCATGATTTAGATAGTGGTTTGTTGTTTTTTTTCCACTTTATTTATAAGCAATAACGTAGGGGTTCTGAAGTGAAGCATTAGCAATGAGCTAGATTGAATATAGCTAGCAACTAGATGTGTTCACCTTTAAGCTGGCAGTTTACATTTGACTGTACAGCATCTTTAACTAAGAATGTAAACAAACTTCCAGTACATCACATGTGCTCTGTACTATCACAATTCGTACACCAGGCCAGACTCTTCACTCTGTGTTTGTTCCCATGATGCCAGGAGGGATTCATAGATTCACAGAATGGTAGGGGTTGTATGGAACCACCAAAGATCATCTAGTCCAACCTCGCCTCCCCCACCAGAGGAAGCCATCCTCGGGGACAGAACCAGTTTCTTTCAGCAGAGCTGCCGCCCCATTGACAGATGATGATTTCCCCACTGCACCGTTTCACCAGAGTTTTCTTGTTTGTGCGGGGCCTCACAAATAGGTGCTTCAGTTCTTTTTATTTCTGGGCTGTTTGCACAGGACTGGCGATGTCCAGAAATAGAAGCAGCAGCTGATTCAGTCTTTGAAATAAACCAGACTGTCTTGACTAGCTGTATGTTCTACACTGTCTTGGAACCAGAATTTACCTGTTATGAAAAAGAAGGTGAGAGAGGCATTCAGGCTGCGGAGGCGGGGGGGGGATGTGCTGAACACCGTGCTGTGGATGGCTGGAGGTTGGAAAGACACAGTGAAGAGGGTTTGACTGTGCTTAGTGTCAAAGTGTGCGGTTATTTTTTAACTTTGAAGGTAATACAAAGTAGATTGTCACATTCATTTCTTGTGTCTTCTCTGTCTTCTCTCCATTTCTAAGCACCATCTTACCGTTGTTTTTGTTTCATAGCGCTCCAAGAAATCCAGTTCTAATTTCACTTGCTCCCACCCTCATTGCTATCTAACAAATCCAGCTTACCTGAGCTTTTTTTTTTTCCCTCTCCTTTTCTTTTGGTTTCTTTATTTTTGGTAGTTTGGTTCGAGGCCGGGTGGGGGATACGCAGGGAAAAGCCTGTACTTCTGCCACAATAGAACGTGCGTGGACAAGCAGGAGCGCTGACGCTTCCTGACAGAAGATGGAGCTGGGGAGCTAGGGAGATGACAGCCTAGCTGCCTCAGAGCAGAGACGCAGGAGCACCGGGGAGAGACAAGCGGGGAGAAGCAGCATCAGAGCGAGAGAGAACGCTCCCCAGTGTCTGTACTTACATCTTACGTTTAGTACAAGCGATGAACTTTCACCACATCCTTGCAGCTTTGGGACTTGTGGAGAGTCGAGAGCTTAGCCACCCAGCGCAGCCCAGTTCTGCTCGCCGAAGTTGTACTGTGCAGTTGCTGCCCTGTTCTGGCTGCCATCCCTGAAGAGAGTTTGAGATTTCTGCTGCTTCTCCCCGTCATCCACAGACCCTCACGATATTCACCAGAGCAGCTGCTGACTCCTGTCACACTCCCTTCTCAGCAGAATGGGTGATATTTTTTCAGGCCGTGCCCTCTTTTCTCCACTCATCAGCCATTTATGTATCAGTGCCATCAGTGACCCTTACTCCAGCTCACCCTGTCTCTCCCTGTGTGCACTAAACAGTATCTAAATATCTCTACCAGTTAATATGGAAGAGACAAGCAAGTAACCCAGCACAGACCCTTGGGAAGCACCTTATACCCATATTTTTCCTCTCCTGACATATATAAATAACTTAGGGAAAAGCTTCTATTTGTAGCACCCCACTGCATTTCTTCTTTCTTAAAAGTAGACAATGGTTTTAGTAAAAGCAGCTGGAAGAGTCATTGATATGAAGCTCATTGTTCACAGAATCATAGAATGGTTTAGGTTGGAAGGGACCTCTAAAGGTCATCTAGTCCAACCCCTCTGCAGTGAGCAGGCACAGCCTCAACTATAGCAGGTTGCTCAGAGCCTGGTGAAACCTCTCCTTGAATTTCTCCAGTTCTTTAGGAACTGCTGACTATGGAAACACTTAGAGTCTTAGACTACATTTGACAGGTGAAAGGTACCTTTGCGGAGCCAATTTCTCTTCTGTGTGGCTCTTCCATGGCTGAGAAATGAGTAATCAGAAGGAAAGCAGCTCAACTGCTGAGGGCTAATAATAACCATTTTAAAAACTGCATGCCAACTCATCACAATCAGCCTGGTATCAACAGGTGCCACCTGTTAATTGCCCTAAATTCACCCTCCCTTCCCATTTTTTTTTTTGTTTGTTTGCAAGGAAGCATAAGGTATAAACAGGTGTCACCTGTTTAGTTGGAACGATTTGCCAATAAAAAGGGAAAGAAGTAACCTCAGTATCCCAAAGGGTTAAAGTCCTACATGAAAGGGTGTGGATGCTCTAAATGTATAACTATGTAAGTTTTTTGTATTCATTGAGTGGAAAGAGACATCCTGATACATAGAGACTCTGGGATCCCAGGCAGGTCCATTTGGCCAGAGGCAGAGGGAGCATTTCTCTGTACGTCGGGGTCCATCTCTCTCCCCAGGCTGACAGCTGCTCTCCTGCCAGAGGGGCTAGCAGGGTCCTGGCAGCCTGCTCTTCACTGGAGGGAAACGGCACCAAGCTGATAGGCAGGTGTTCTCTACAGGGAGGGAAACGGGATTGGGTCTCAGGTACACCTCGCTCCGTGATTTGTGCCCGGATGGCGGGTACCGTGAGGAAACATGGCCTCCCTTTCTCCCAGTTCAGTCCTTGGCTTTCAAGAATGAAGTCAGGTCTTCATCCAGAAAGGAAATGCGTGAGCTTATGTGTCCATACATTGCCAACAACATCCAGGGGCAGCTGAGGACTTGACAGGTCTCATTGGCTCATTTGCAATGCAAAACACCTGAGATACCTTTCTCTTCTTACTACCACACAAGCTCCATCTGAGCAGACCCGGCTTTCTCCTGCTGTGGTCCCCAAAGACCTTACAGTGGAGTGGGGAGAAAAAAATTTATCATTATGTGATAAAGCGTGAACCAAAGTCCCAAGCTTGGTGATTTTTGGAGGGCCCTCTGGAGAGCTATGTGTAGCTTTGGGTTTACATGCCTCTGACAGTTTGCCTTCCTCACTATAATGCTGAAACTGTGGGAAAGAGACAAATAAAGGCAGCCTTCTCAGCGGTGCTTAGGAGACTGGCCTAAACTCACCCGCCCTTCCCCATTTATCGCAAGGCAACACAAGGCTGGCGCTCTGTATCTCGTGAACTCGCTGTGCTTGAATATCATAGCACAGTTGATTGGCTTCCTGCCACAGGTTTAATCGTTTTTGATTGACTACTTTAGCTGCCAATAGAGGGCTAAACAAGCAGGAGTAAATCACGAGATACAGACAGGTTTGCACACCTCGGCATGCCGCCTACTGACCGGTGTTTCCCGGTTCTGTTTCTCACCACGTCCGTGCTCAGCCTAAAGGCACCTATGGATGCGGTGTTCCTTAAGCATGTAAGATCTATTGAGGTGAAAGACCAAGGAAAATGAATTTGCATCACATAACGATTAACGTGTTGTGCATGTGGTGCAGTTTTAGGGAGACAGGGCAGGCGATGCTAAAAAGGTAGAAGGAAGGCAGCAGGAGTCAAATAAGACTGAGGTGGAAAGCGAGGAGGAGGAGGTTATGCAGAGAGCAGACATGAAGACATGGAATTAAGGATAAAAAATTGGCATTGTGGAAATAAATTCTAAATTAGGTTCAGCTCTTTGCTCACTATGATGTTTCAAAATCCCTTGGCAATCAGGATAACCTAGGGCTTACTAAAAAGGCTCATTTATGAGAATGGGATTATCTGGTTTCTGTGGTCTGAGGAAGGGAACGTCAAAGTGAACTAGGAAGCTGAAAAGGGGAAAATATCTCTTCACAAAGAATTTGTGAAAATTCCACGTGACAAGAAACAATGTGGGGTTGATTTTTGTGTGCTGGCCGTATGTGTTACAGTCCCATTTCTCTGCATTCTTTAAAACATACATGTGACCTCCTCACATGAGGTAAGAGCTAAATTCAAGCTTTCTGGGAAAAGGTTGTTCCTCGTGAAAAATGAGCATATAAAGACCTGAGCTTTACTCAGAAGAGGGGAGTCTGTGGTTTTGTATTGAAAGTGCGATTTGCGAAGGATTGGCAGTAGGCGGACCCCCTGCTTGAGTGCAGTCCTGTGCCCACCGGACTTTCTTATGGTTCTGTGTAGTGATGGAGTTCAGGGTTAGCAGAGGTTGTAATTGTCTTTGCTAATAGCTAATATCCCTATAAGAGACAGCGAGCAAACTGCAAAGAAAGCTTGCAGCAGGTCCTCCAGCTGCAAGAGAACGAAGTGCTTGTGTAGGCAAAAGTAGTAATCCCCAAGGCCCAGAGCATCTCCTTCTTTAACTGAGGCTGGGGGTTCGGGAACTTGGGGAAGGATGAGCATGATCGCGGTGCCAGAGACAGGCTCTTCTTCGGACTGATGTCATCATCGTGCGCAGCCGCAAACCGCCTTTCTCGAACTGCTACGTCCCTGAGGCTTGAGGAGCTGGGTCATCTGCAAGGAAGAGGGCAGGTCCCTGGCCTTGAAGGCTTCCAGGGATGGGGGAGGCAGAGCTTCTCTGGGCAACCTGTTCTACTCTAAAGAACTTCCTTCTAACACCTAATCTAAATCTATCCTCTTTCAGCTTGAAACCGTCACCCCTCGTGCTATTACTACAGTCCCTCCCCATCGTTCCTGTAGGCTCCCTTTAAGGACCTGCCCGCTGACGCTTTCAGGCCTCGGATCAGGTCCAGTAACCTCAGCAGCTTCTCACCGTCGTAACGGCTAACCTTCAACGGAATCCATAGCACCCACTCCTCAGCCACGCTGTGCTTTGCTCTCTTATAGACTCTCTCTGTTCGAATGGCCTTTGCAAACGAGCACTCAGGATGGACTCGTTTCCAGAGCGCCGAACGCTGAGCGCAGCGAGCAGCGAAAACTTTCATGTTTTTTGGCAAGATCAGAGTATTACACAGAAAACATGGATTTTTCACGTAAAAAGTGATTTTATTGTATATTTCTCCAGAGTTCCTTGTGAAGCTTTCCCATTATTGAAGAGGAAAAAAATACAAGTCTGGCAAGCTTATACATCAGTAGTGAAATGTGCCCTTCGCAGCGTGGCTGCGCCCCGTCCTCGCAAACTCGACCGTGGTCTTAGCGTTTCTGTTTTGCGACGGCAGCAAAAATTGTACTGTTTAAAGAGCACTGCGATACAGAAGAAAACATAAAGAGGACAAGATGGCGAGAGATATAAATAAATAAAAAGCAGCTGTAAAAGTTTATTTCCATATACAAAATAACTTTTTTTGGGGGCGGGGGGTGTAACTTTATTTCTTTTAAATTGACATTGTCTGTACAAAGGTTAAAGTTTCAACAGAAATCATTTCAAAAGGCCAGTTTTACAAAGAGAAATGGGTCACTAAACACAGCATCAGTCTCTTGCAAACCACCGAGCCTCCTCAGTCTGCTCCCCACTGGGGACTTTGTTCCCGGAAGGGCCTGTCCAAAGAGAGAGCTTTCGTAGCTCCAGGCAATCTCCCGCCCGCCTTTTGAGCCAGATGTAAAAATAACGCGCACGCATCGAGTACTACCTAATTAGATGGGAAGCGGAGCCATTTTTTGAATAATTGTATTTAAAAAAAAAAACAGAACCGGTGGGAAAAGCGGAAAAACTCCCCAGGCTGATTCGAGATTAAATCGGTGATTAATAACGTTGAGTCAGAAAGTCTTTTGAGGTTGCTACTCGTACAAAGTTATATACAGAAATCATTGCCTGTGTGTTTAATACATTACTGATGCAAGACACGGCTACACGTAGGTTTCATTTACAGATACAAATGCAAAAAAAAATCATGGGCATAAAATGTCTCACTTCTCTATGGCTAACTGAAGAGAACGCTTGTTAGTGTAGACCTGGAACAGATATTCTACAGGATAGGGTTCATGACAAAGTCCGTCTGTTTCCCAGTGAAAACCAAGCATAGTTTTTAAGTCACTTCTCATCGTAGCATGGGAAAGCATTGCCTACAGCCTTGAACTCCACCTTAGTCCCACGGAGTGACTCGGAGCACAGCTGCCCCGGACCGCTGTGGTGGGGCAATACCTGTACTTAAGTTACCAGCTCTGTTTTGGAATGCAGAAATTGGGAAGCTCATCTGCCAATACCATGTTCTGATCTGGGTAATTCTGCTACCATCAAAGGCCCAATGACCAGCACGTGTCCGACCTCTGCCTCTTCCTCTGAGGAGCTCTGTTTTGGGCACTGCTTGTGCCAGGTACCGTTCACAGACTGAGCTGGGCTTGGCCCAGAACTGACCTTCTACCCAAGAGCCAATCGCTCCGATTCATACCCAGTGAGCAGGAGGCTGAGGGTCAGCGACACATCTCCAAAGCCCGCCCTTCCCCCAGCCCTTCTCTGAGGAAGCAGTCTCATTTGTGGAGGGATGAGCCCCCAAGCCCTCCCAATGCCCATGGGGTGTTTGAAAGCCGCGAGGTACTTTCTCCTCTGTGCTGTTTGGGAAGGCGTAGTCTGGTGCGATGCTAAGGAAGGAACATGTATCATCCTAGCACAGAGCAACGTGGAAAAAATTCATTCCTTCAGGGCTACCGAGCAAGTGCACACCTTTCTACTCAGGACAAGAGGTGTATTCCTCAAAAGCCGTAAACGTATGGTGAAGGAAATGATTTCAGTGATAAGGAGGGTTATTCGTCACCAGCCAGCTCCCTTACAACAAAAAACTGGGTGTTGGCACAAAGCTGAGGCTGCCTTGTCAAACTCTGTGAAGTCTGTTTTGTCACGAGCTCTGTACAAACTGAAGAACAGATTTAGTCAGTTTATTGTTTGAGCGTGTGTGTTTTTTAACAACAGATCTTTTAGGGCAATACGCCATCCCGTGGCTCTTGGAATCCTAACGCGTGGCAATCGGGCCGGATGGCTGTTCTAATGAGCGGTGCTTAATCAGAACTAATAAACGTGTATCTGGTGGCACGGTTTGGGAATCTGCAGGGGTATGCTGTTCCAGCAGGTTGAGGGAAGGGCCGTGGGGGGAACTTGCATCTGGGGCTAACTGGTGATTCTTTCTTAATTTTCATGCTGTTGTGTTTCTTTTAACGTTAATCTCCCGTCACCTTCCACCGAGTCTTTGCGCAGGTAAAAAATGATGCCGAAAGGCTCCCTATTCTATCTCCACACCTTTCACACGCACGTTACTCAGGCTGGCAAACACGGTGGCACCGGTGACCAAATAAAAAAAATTATGACTTATCCTTTAAAACAGCCTCCAATACTTAGGAAGCTGCGAAAAGGCAGGTACATAGTAAAATTATTGTCACACTGAGGAACTGCTGACTTCAGGGTAGAGAATGTAGCCGTCATGGTGATAAGGAATAAATTTATTCCCTATGAATAATTGCCCTTTAAATAGATTATTTCAGCGAGTCAGTTCTACAAGTAACTTTCAGAAAGGGTAGTTTGAGGTTTACTCTAGTGCAAACTAAAACATCGCTTTCACCAGCCAAAAGCGCTTTGAAAAGCCTCATCCTAGTGCTGCTGGAAATGGAATTGGGGTTCTGTCTAAAACACTTCTGTGAACGTTAACAGCTGTGCCTGAGTTTCATGCCATGTTTTCCTTCCCGCTTGCAGTTTCGCAAGTGAATTTTTAAGCGAGATCTTAAAAGGACAGCACAGGCACAATAAATTGGATTTTCAGAGAAGAAGCAAACTGAAATAAGAAGAAAAAACAAATTACTATCTGATCAATGTAACAATCAAAACTCACCCATGAGAGGCAGTTTCAATCAAATAAGCGTAGCAAAGGCCTACAGATAAGAATTATGCACCAAATTATTTCACGTCAGCAATCAACTACCATGATTTACTCACAGATTATTTGCAACTGTGTTCCAGAATATGTGCTGTCAGTAAGTCACTTAGCTGCTTCATTGAGTGTGATATGTTCATACCCTCGACCTGCTGAGTTTCCACAGCAGCATGAAAAAAAAGCCTTTGCTTTTATTATACTACAATTATGCACGCAGCAGTAATGAGTTTTGTGTTCTTCTGACCGAGAGCACCAACATCTAATAAACTGAATTACAAAGAATATGTCAACAAAAATGAATATACACGTGCCGTTGGTGACATGTCGTGCCAAGGAGATGCATGTCTAAACTGGTTTATCCAAAGCTCTCGGGATGTCGAACTCGTTCTTCTTCCTTGCTGCACTGCTCGATAACCTAAGGCAGGAAGCTTAGCTTTAAAATGGAGAATCGTGTATTTCTAATCTCCTTTCCTAAGAGCCATAAACACGGAGACAAAAACTAACAGCTACCACTGCTCCCAAAATCTTGTACAAAAATATATCAGTGTGTCCTTGTGGCAGTCTCAAAGAGTCTTCTGCAAATTCCTCTTTCATCTTTTGATTTCAACAGAAACTGTCAGTCCCCATTGTCAAGACTTGTGTCTTGCTCAGACTCAGAGACAAATGAAGTTCATAATCCCTTTTCTCGGAACTGCTATTGGGAATCCATTCCGTCTCCATCCCCTCTGTTTGCATTTGTTTACTTCTAAAGAAATCTTTTTGTCCCAAAGAAATGCATGGGCAGTGCAAACAAAAAGTAGATATCGTGAAACGCGCACACACCCCTAACAGCAGCCGATCGCCTCAGCGTTTCAAAAGGGCTTCCCGAGATGTTATCTGCACGCGCAGGATTCCACTGTCATGTTAGGGTACACCTTAAGAACCACGTTTTTATTTTCATCAAAGAATAAGATACTAAGAGATGACATCTTGTCAGGAACGCAGCAAGGCTCGGGAATGCCCGGGACGACTCCGACGGCTCTCACGATGCTCTGGATGGTGGCATGGTTGGATGGCTTCAAGGCCTGCAAAAGAAACATACGGCATAAATATACATGCACCCATGTTCAAAGGGCCCCACATACTCTAGAACGGAACTGGTTTCTTGAAGAAGGGCCCTGTGGAGACCCCACAGCTGATTAGCCATAAAATCTGTCTTCTACTTGACTGCTTCCAGTTGTCACCATAGCTGCCCCAAACTAGCAGCAGGGAAAGCAAAACCATTCTGGTTCTTTTGGACGCTAGGTGCGAGCGTCGCTCCGCAGCTTTCAGCTCCAGCGTCCTGCCGGGGACAGGGCCTCAGGCTCTCTGTGGGATCTGCCTTCCCAGGAAAATGTCCAGGCAGCAAGACCTTGCACCAAAGCTGTACCTGTAGGTCAAGGTAGTCTCTTCTGAGTGAATGAAGTTGCACGTGGGCTGCAATGTAGTCATAAAACTTGTTTGACTGTAAATAGGAGCACAAAGGCGCGCGCGCTTCTCAAGAGAACCGAAATCCCCCTTAGAGTCCCGCGCTGGCACGATGCCCCGCGCAAGGGAGGTGAGTTACGCCATGGCCATGCTCTGTCCAGCATGTGGTCACGGCAACCAGCCAGAGATTTTCTCTTAGGAGGGGAGAAGCGGGAGAAGCCGAGGGGAGCAGCGGGAGGAAAAAAAGCCGAGCCGAGTCCAAATTGCCAAATCTGCGAACGAGTCCAGCTGCGTCTCAGGCAGCAGCTGCGAAGCCTCACACATCCTTGGGAGACTCGCCACTCCGATGAATTTCGTTAGAGAAGCATTACGAACACGGCCAGCGATGTCAGCTATGAGCTTTCGCTCCTGACCCGCGAGAGGGTTCGCCCGGCCGGGACGCTCGGCAGCGTGACGCGAGCCCAGCGTGTCCAGGTTTGACGGCAGTCAAAGCAGCTAATTGACATCAGGGACAGGGGAAGGCCAGAAAATTTGGTGGTGGAAAGGGGAGTGGCGGTGGAAGAGGAGCACCTGTTCTTAATTACCCAACAGGTTGTCAACTTTAGGAGCTCACCCTCAGCAAGGGAACATGATCTACCCATAGGCACAGATTAGTGTGTTATTGCCCGATGGTTACAGTATCGTTTTGCAAACGTGGTCTAACGAGTAGCACTAGATATTAAGCATGGCTCCAGAATAACAGATGGCTCTACAAGACGCTTGCTTCACCTTTTTGTATCATTTAGCTTTTCCTTCTCTTTGGAAAATGAGGTCATTTGGGGTTTTGCGATTAAAAAGTGCACGCAAAAGGAACAATTCAGATTCCACCACAGACAAAAATCTACCAATTGCTTTCAGGGAACCAGACTCACAATGGGGTTTCAGTAACCCGCTCCCTTAACAAACCGGCTCTCTCTGCGGTGTACGGCAGCAAATATTCAGCTTCACAGTGACTCGCTAACCATAATGCTCTACTGCTATAATTCTGCACACATTCAAGTCTAGAGTTTCACACAGAAAGGCTGGATTAGGCCTGTTTGTAGGAATTCGTAGTAGAACTGGTGTCCTGGTTATGGCCTTGCAGACCTGCGCTACGGGCTTGGTTCAGGAAAAGCCGACTTTCTGCTTCATGTCAGACGAGTCCTTGAAACTCTGTGCTTTGCCTACCCACCTCTCCTATTTATTTCTCACCTTTTTTCTAACACAAGCTTTTTCCAGGCCAGGGACCGCTTCTGCTAGTGCTTATGTGCCTATCTCAGGCAAAACAGAAGGCTGAAGAGGAGGAGGAGGAACAATCCTCCTTGGGGACTGCTAGACTTGGTTACCATGATCATAGTAGCCAGTACTGCAACTCTACTTCTTTGAGAAGACGGAGCTCAACTACAACATCTCAGAGGCCAACGCTACTATCTGCAGGACAGCAGCACTCGAATTTGGCAGAAAAAAAAATACGACAAAATACCATCGAGCCTTTCAAAGCAGCTGCTACAGAGCTCATCCACCTAAGTCAAAGCAGCTGGCCAGTATCCATGGCTTTTGGATCCACTCGATCTGTCACAGAAGTGATTCACTTGACTCTTCTGCTTGCGCTTAGAGCTCCCAACTACTCCTATGGCTCCACCGAGCCTCTCTGTCACCGCCACTGTCACAGTCGTGCCGCATGAGACATGGTTTTCCTAGAGCGCGCTGTGCCGACTGACCCCTGCGTGGCACTACGACTACTGTCTAATAAGCGATTTTCTGGACGTGGCTTGTATTTTGTTTAATAAACAGGTTGTTAAAAAGTTCACATGTCATAAGCACTATTCGGGAAAGGTTTAATGGCAATTTGGCTTCTGGACAAAAAAACTAATACTGTGTAATATTTTTTTAATTACCTTTACAAGCCTGCCTTTTTACTAGCTGTTCTGACCGTTACACCTTGCAGCACAAGACAAAGGTACCCTTCATTTACTAGATCCAAACAGGTAACAGGTGACCAGCTGCCTTTTACCGATGCAGGAAAGAAAACGCGTCGTTTACGGTAACAGGCAGCGCGACAGAACCGGTAAAGACCGTACCTTTGGAATTGGGAACTGGCATTCCCCCGAGCAGTAATAGGCGTCGAAGGATTTAGGGGAAATAATCCACTCGCTCCAGCCAATGTCTGCAAAATCCACCTTGAGATAGCGCCGCGCGCAATACCGTGGCTCATTCCACTGCGTTCTCCTCGCCTTCTTCAGCGTTTGCTCATCAAACTGGAGAGTCTGGCTCTTCTGGTGATGATTCTTCCTCTGTCTTTTCTTACTTTTTGCCCTCTCTGCTAATCGTGGCTGGAAGGGTTTGTAAGGTTTTCTGTCTTCCCATCGCTCTTCCTCACCATACCGGTACTCGGCTCCCGGAAGCTCGTTATTCTGCAACGGCAACACGACGTTTGCGGAGCGTTTTCGCCGCCGCTTCCCGGGGCTGCTCCTCGCGTGGTTTTCTAGCCTGGGAAAGACCCTTGCCAGAGGATGACGGTGCCCTTGCAAACTAGAAACAACGCTCTCTGGCTCTGAAATAGCAGAATCATTCGCATAAATCAGAATGTAGGGTTCATAGTGAGAAGGTGCCCTCTTCCAGGGGCGATGGCCAGTCAGATTCATTTTGACGCTGATCAGGAGTTCATTGTTTTGTTTCACTTCATGCAGGAGCTGAGTGATATCCTTCCACTGCCAGGAAAGGACATCCTGGGAAGCAGAGGAGACATTTATTAGGAAATGTCCCAGGCTCCGAGTCTGGTTCCCAACAGAAGGAAAGGTCCACACGGAAAGATGCATCTGAATTTCAGGTTTGCTGCGCCCGTGACGAGAACAGCCTCTGGACTGGGAACAGTTCCGCTTAGCGGGCAGCAAATCGCCGACATAGTAATACACCGAAGCTGACAAGACATTTTCAGACTCAGTGAGCGATGTCAAGTTAAAAATGTACATCTCCTGGCTTTCAGGGCTCCCTAGAAGAAGAAAGACTTAGATAAGAATATGGGAATTTCAAAATGTTATAGAGAAAGGACCGAGAGCGTTGCTTTCTAGGTTCTACATTAAGCTCACGGGACATTTGTACGCAGTGCACCGAGAACAGGTTTAGGCCACTGTTCAGAAAAAAAACCGAGCTGGTATACTGGTAACCGTAAATCACACACTTTCGATCTGCTTTCCTTGTAATACCACCTCTTTGTGCACAAATGATCAAGCATTTCCTACCGCTCCTCTGACCTCAGGAAACAAACCAGGTTACAGCAACACAGCTCAGTATCAGAAGCACTAAATACTTTATCTATCACCTAGAAATTTGATCGATAGCATAGCAAGGTTTTGCTCTTTTGTCTTCCTCTTTCAGTAACGCTTCCAACCCCTTACCTCTCTCCAAATGCACTCAAATGACTATGGCTGCCCTGTCTTGCCTGAAGAATTGTCTTTGTCCCAGACAACAGGGACATTGATGTCACGGCACCGTGCCTTAGCACAGGCCTAGATGAAGCTGGAGCAAGGGTCCCACTGGCTTCAGATTACCTGTAAACTTCCAATATTGTGCTGAGCTGCAGACTCGGTCGGAAAGAAAATATTTGTTTTCCTACTAGTAGAGCCTCCGTGTGGCAGTAAGGAAGAGAAAAAGCCTGGATTCAAGCAGGGCATGTTTCTCAGTGTTGCCACAGGCATTTATAACAAGTTAAAGACACACAAGCCGGTCCGATGGACTTCTCGCCAAGTCGGCCGCTAATCACAACCATGGCTTCCCACTTAAATAATTTGGCCCAGGACTTCTTCCATTATACTGGGTAAATTCAGTCATTCCACTTAGGACGCTTCAGCCATTTTTACGCCAATCAGAGTTAGCTATTTACTAGTATAGCTGCAGGTAAGCGAACAATGCTAGAGCAACACTGACAACCAAGAGTAGGTCAGCCCAAAATGTCTTGGTTTTAGGGGGTGCCGATGGTGGCGAAACGCACCCTCTTGCCTCTGTGCAATCCGAGGACAATCCTTCTTCATGGTCAGGATTCTACTGTATCGATGGGCAGGGATGAGGGGGACAGTGGGATTTCTGCAGCTGTGACATTAGAGAAGTCAACCTAAGCACAGGTATCTCGCACAAACCCAAGGATGCACTCCTAACATCGGCTGATCGGTGACAACAGACGGCCGACTACTCCAAAACCCTGTGGGGTAAGGTTTAATTTTTAGATTAAAATTTCCTGCTTGGACTGCAGTTACATCCGTCCTTCAGAGTGAGGGAAACAGATTCAAATGTTATGGGGCTATCGAGAGCTATAAAACCAGGCTGTCTGGAAAAGTCAAATATAGGAAAGCAAAGGTATGGTCTGCAGACCCCCAAAGGGCTGGAAACAACCCAAGACATTAGGAGAACAGAGGAGCGAGGAGTTAGATGCTTCTTTGACATCATGTCATGTCAAAATCCTCTCTGGAGGCTGAAGAGAAGTTATACAGTGGACAGAATTTTGCAAGGGTTTTGCCTCTCCCCACCTCCCCCCCCCCCCCCCCCTCTTTTTTTTTTTTTTTTTCTTATCTACAACAC
>VWZK01005472.1:90701-171217 GCA_013396935.1 Baryphthengus martii | reverse complement strand
CCCCCCCCCCCCCTTTTTTTTTTTTAAATTCCAAGCAACGACATGCATAGAAATGTGTATGGACTAGGGAAGAACAGCCTCCCCGCTTGCAACCTCAAAATGCTGTATCAAGTCCCCTGCCCAAGCAGGCACATTAATTTCCCGTACCGATCTTTTAAGGATTTTGACAGCTTTATGCTCAGGGTGATATTCTGTGCTTCTGGCCTGCGGTATCCCGAACTGCTAACGCCATTCAGATTAGTCCTGCAAAAAGCAACTGTTTTCTCCCTCTGCCTCTTCCCCCCATCCCTAACATTCTAAGTGGCCTCTTCTTACAAATATTTTTTTCCTCACCAATGTCCTAACTGATTTCTCTCCAGCAGATCACTGCTTCATGAAACAAGGGGAAAAAAACAACATACACTTTTCTCAGTGAACCAGGGAGAAAAACGCCCAACTTGTGCATAGGAAACTACCTTGTGTACACATGCAGCCCAGCCTGATGGTGGATCGCACAGGTTAAGTTGCCTACAGCGGGTAACTAATGTACCAAATCCATCCGATTTCCAGCTATTTCTAATTATGCCTGGGGATCTACATTTCCTTTGAATTTGATCGTACTTTTAATTTTTCAAGTCGAAACTGGCCGTCTATAACATTTGTATTAATGTTACCTGACCGCTGCTTGGTTTGCAATCACTAATATAATATGGTTAATATGTAATTTGGCAGAGCACTAACTACATCAGTCCTAGGAACCAGAATTTATGGTGTCTCACGAACGCTTGTTAAAGAAGCTATTATTTGAATCACTGTGGTATGTTGAACGACAAGTTCTGATTTTAACTTTTAATAGGAATTCCACTTGACAAATACTGCCTGTTCTAAATTGGCGTATTGTAGCGGAACGCAAAACAAGCTGCTTTTGTTTAGAAAGAAACCCTAGATGACGTGAAACAGACATAGGAGGAATATTTAGTTTTGATTACAAGGAAAACTGAAGCAGCCACACTCCAGAATGAACTCCACAGCCAGGCACTGGTCTGGCAGTAGGTGGTGCTAGCTTCACACCAAATGCTCAGAGGAAGAGGTTTCAAACCTCTCAGTCTGCAAAATCATTGAGAAACCAGTAGCACAGGTGACCACGGATTCCTGGCTTCCGGCTCCGAAAAACCCAACTGTGCGACCAGGGTTGCTGTCACAACCGGGGAACAGTGAGTCAAAGGCATCTGTGGCGTGACAGCAACACTCAACACGCGGAAATGAGCATTCCCCGGGCTAGTCGTTACCTTTAAAAATGACAAGCACGTGGAAGAAGATTCACCTTGAAAATATCTTCAAATGCACATTTTCCTCAGGAAAACTTTACTTCACTTAAATGAAACTTTGTCCTTAAACCCATAGGACAGAAATTGCTGCAAATCTGTCCCCACCATAACATTGTTTGAACTATTAGCCAAGATCAGGAGCATAGATTAAACTTTTCACCCATTTCAGGGGGTATGGAGTAGCATCTGCCCAAATCTCACTGTGACGCAGGATCTTTTCCATGAGCCTCATGCAGTTTGCTCTGCTGACACCAGTAAAGTCCGACTGACTGAGGTGAGCTGAGGCTTCACGCTTCACAGTGACTTACACTGATAAAACTCCTCTCGTACAAAGAGTTTGATTGACTGACTGTCCCCCTCGCTAATCCCAGAGAACTTCAAACAAAAACCCAAGCCAAACCTAAGTAAAGCGTTCATTGTAATACCTTGACAACGTTCAGTAAACGGTCTTTCCTAGGATGCTGCCATCAAAAGCTCCATCCTAAATGGAAGGTACGAGGGGGCCAAACCGCAGGGTGAAGTCCATCCACAACCGCTCAGCAGCCAATGGCAACAGGCAGACTAACTAAACCCAGCTAAGGCCTCCGGTCATTTCATGCTCTGTATAACAAGAACTTTAAGGTCTCAAAGGCAATGAGATCTCCGTGCAACAAAAACCTCTATTGGTCTAGAAGAATAAAGTCAGCTTTGCAGGAAGGAAAATACAGGCTCAGACACCGACGCCCTAGAAGATAATGGCATTTCGCTTATGTTTTCAACACAAAACAAAGCTGGTGAAGACAGCAGCTTCACAACAGCTTTCTTTGCGCTAGTTGCCCAGACAAGAAACGGTCCGTTGCGGCACGGATGAGGATCCAATGCTGAAACAGGACCCTTCAGAGGAATGCCTGACAGAAGGTCGCCCTCTGCCCAGGCTGGCTCTCAGGATACAGCAGTGCTGGGAACATCTTACACGCCCTGGGCCTCCCTGCACTGCAGGCAGCTGCGGGAGCCGACTCTCAGTCCGGCCCGCTGTCTTGCTGCCCGGCAAGCTCCGTCCGCTATCTCTGAGCGGCTGCACTTCGTTAACCTCGCGCTCGCCTGCAGCGGAACACAATGCAGTTCAGTGATAATTCTGCGTTATTATTGGAGCAGCAGATTTCCATCCGTGCACCGCTCCTTGAGCAAAGTCTTTTCGTTCTTTCTAAAGCGAGTTCTGCCAACTCAGTTTAGCTCTTTTAAACAGACAGGTTACAGATTTATCGGCCTCCTCAGCCCATATGCAAGTCATTATTCACCTGTGCGCTCTCCCCTCAATCAAATGAAGCACAGACGCCAATAGCTCCACGGCAAAGCTTGTGCTGGGCCAGCGTTACTTCCCCAGTCTCCCGCAGAATGGAAAAAACAGATGTCCCCATCCAGGGTTGGGCGAGAGGAGAGGTACGGCCTCTCCAGGTCCAAAGCAGAAAAGCCTTACGCCATCACACGGGCGGTGGTCACCCAGATGCCACGTCAGGGTGTGCCGTCACTCGCCGTTTAGGGTATCGGAGGTGCCAGCTCATTTGCCGATAGCTCAGACAGCTGAACCACTTGTACCCGCTGATTCTTCAGAGGCGTGGCCTGGGCCTCCTCCTCCCCTTCCTGCAATAACCCACAGCTGTATGGATGGCCTGTTACTGGCATTAAGGAGATATTCTAAGGAAAAGCAGCATGTCTGTGGAGACTGACATCACTGGCACAAACATATTCACATTACAAGGTGCATTTCCAGGCATCAATAAGCTGGAACGAGTCTGCTAATAGGTGGTGTGGTTACCTTTATAGAGGATGCACTGACACTTTTACGGACTGCCAAATCTATCCCACGGGTGAAAGAGGATGCAGTAACGAGGGCTATTTAGTTATATAGTCATCATTAGCCATCATTTAAATGATATATTCAAGTAGTGCCCTTGTGCCAGCACACAGTGAAGAATGAATCGGCATTTCCGTCGTAAAACTTTTTTTTCTGTGGGTTTGCAGCCCCGCTGCAAATGGGAATTTAGAAGCCAGACTTCTGCTTTTCTCCCACCTTTGCTCTTACTTGACTGCTGCTTCACCCTTAAAAATGGAGTATTTTGCAATTGAAAAACACAGGATTCAGTTTTTCCTTTTTAAGGAGCATATGACTTGGTGCCAAACGGATTTTATTCATTCCTTTAACAAAACAGGTAAGTCATAGCGGCAAGTAACCTGACCACTCAGATCGAAGCTTTCAGCTACTTAAACAAGGAACTTCAAGAAGCACTGATGGTGCACATTCGGGATCTAACTCGCATGTGGATTTTACGATACGAAAACCACAAATAGGTACACTGCACATCATGAATCTGCTGCACAGTGGGCAAATGATCCCTCTTCTCTAGATTTTAAGCATAAAGAGCACAGCAGGTCTGAAAACCAAACACAGTATTGAACTCGGAGCCAGCATCAGCTACACTAGTAAGAAGGCGGTATCGATAAAGTACACTAATCTGGGAAGAGAAACACAAAAAGATGACTCTACTCCTTCTCTCAGTCGCAATAAATTCCACCACTTCAGCCGATGGCAGCAAGTCTGCTGGATGAAAAGCAAATCGCGTGCCGGCCAGGACTCTTTACATGCGAAACGATGGACTTTAAAAACTGTGAGCGACCAGCGACTGTGAGCACAGGCCATCCGCGTGCACGACAGCACAGCGAGACCGGTGCCAACAAAAGCCGGAAAATTCTGGGTCTCGTCCTGAGAGGCTAGACCTACAGATCCTTCCCGTTTGCCTTAGAGACGGTTTGCAGATTTGGGCCCAGCCTGCCCAAAACACAGCATAATAGTTTTCAAGCTCTTTATGTCTAAAAAATAGCAGGATGCTGCCGATTCCACTTTACTTATAGGAACACAGAAAAACACAAACAAAACACAACAAAACCCACCACCACAAAAAACCAAACCAACCCAAACAAAAAACTCCACACTCTCACTGTCTTCTGCCAGAATGATTTTAAAGCTCTCATTACAAAAGACCCTTAACATTCCTAGAGCTCAGAGAGGCTGGAATTTGGCCCGTACTGCTATTCGCAGGCTGACGGCGGCCAGCTCCGAGCCAGTTTCCCTGCTCAGTGCTTGTCTTCCCCTGCGCGCGTGGGCACTTCGCACCACAACAAAGGAACAAAAGACGTTTTGAAAAGGAGTAGAACATAGCTCTTCAACCTCAAGAATTGGCCTATGGGCAGGTGTAATATCTAAAATTACTTGAAATTTAGTCAATAAAAAAGAGTTTAAAGTAATTTCTGTCTGTATAGCTTTACTATAACATCATTAGAAGGACCCTCCAGTTAAAGTTGACTCTTTTTTGTATGACTCATTTGAAGACATGTTCCTGTAGCGAGGCTGTGATTAAAAACACTTTCAAAAGCAAATGGAAAGTTTTGTATTTGAGGCTTTCATCTTTCCGCTCTCTTTTATTTATTCCCTGCTGTATCTTTCCTCCAGATCCCAAGCCTCAGAAGTCGCAGATCAGCACACCTCTACGGGAAGCACGGAAGGTAAGCAGATTTCTAACAGCGGGAGGTCCGGTCATTCAGTGGTTTCGCCAACTGGCGGGAGAGAACAGCGGCTCTGTGCAGACACTGATGCACGGACTCGACTGTGGTTCAAGAGTACGCTTGCCAGGACTGCCAAAGCGTCCGACTCTAACTCACCTATCCACGTGACCTTCTACCCAGCTGTCTTTTCAAAGTCACAAGGGATGGAAAACCGCTCGCTGTTGTGGTGCCCGCAGGTAAAGAACTAGAAAAGGCTCTGTCTTCAGATTTTCACGGCAGGTCAGTGTGAAGCAAGACAAGGGCTGCCAGTGTCATCTCAGAAATAACACATCCCACAACAATGGCACACTTGCCACAGAAGGCATGGGCATACTTTGACTCAAACAGGAAGAAATAAATTCAAGCAGTTCAGTCAACAAGAGAGAACTGCGCTGGAATGTAACTAGATAGGTAATGGATTGGGGGCCTGGGGTTTCTTTCAGCTTTGTCATGGGCATATCAGAAGTTCCTTTTTTTGAGTGACTCAAACTGAACAATGACGTTCTGAGATAATTTAGCAAGATTAATGGAAAACAAATTTGCCAGAATAGAAGACCACGTCAACATTCATCTGAATCACAGGGTCAGAATCCCCAGCCCAAACAACAAACCGCTAATAATCCAGCCTAATCGTGGTACCTGGCGCACGAGAGATTCGAGGACAGCATAGGATGGAAACTTCAGAGGTGCCCACGCAGAGCTGAAGCTCTCATCCTATCCCCTCAGAAGGTGAAACCGCAGAAACGGAAGTGCGTTTACCAGTTGTTCGAAGGCCTCTTGATTAATCACGCCTAAGTTCGTGTTCGTCGGCTGTCCATTGCCAGATCGCAGCTGCCATGTGCAACACCGCTTTTCTTGGACTACAAAAAGGAAAAAGTTTCTACAAGTCCTACCATTTCTTCGTCTCATCGCACATCACTCTATCTTAAAAAGTCTCAAAAATTTATCCAGTGGGCTACCTGGGAGATCTGGGAAAGGACCTTCCCATATGCCGTAGAAAAGCCAGAAGCCCTCCAGGGGAAAATGAAGACGGAAAGGGTTCACAGCCACATTTGAGGGTTGCGTTTCAGAAAAGAAACATTTCTTTCCTGAAAACATAGTATCGCTGTGCAAAATGTACAGTTAAACTGCAAATAATATCACTAAAGATCTCCTCTGAGGATTCCTCCTGCAGATGCAGAAGCAATGGGCAGATTCTTAGGGAAGTTCTGCTCACGACAGATGAAACGCTGCCTCCTGAAGGGGCTGGCAGCGGCAATGGTCGAGCGCGAGGAAGAGGTCAGGAACCACAAAGAGCCTTTTTGCTCCCCTCACCACCCCGTGGAACACTCGATCTAAGAGTTTTCCGGAAATGCACTTCTCTGCCATCAATAACCATACAAAATGAGTTGCTGATGCCTAGAGAGAGAAAAGACAACAGCTGACTGGTTAAGTATTTTGCATAAATACTTATAAAAGTGTCAACAAAACTTATAAGCGCTTCCGATTTATTGCTTTGGCACTTGAACTGTGAAAGCATTGGAGAAGGAGAAAAAGAATTAGTGACTAGTGTGTTTATAGGACTGCTGCCACCCAATGTCAAGTGAGAGTATAAATATCATCAGAAAGACCACAGAGATGGGATTTCAACTAAAGGCCTTCTAGGTTTAGAATAATAAATATCCTTAATCAGATATGATTAAAGGAGCAAATATCACTCTGCTGGGATTATACACCCCTCCTTCTCTTCTTTTATTATACCTTTCCCTCTTCCGGAGAGGAAACTGCTTATTTCAGAACAAAGCAACGTACGTTAGACTTTATATTGCTAAAAAAGGGTCAGCATCAAAAGACGTGAGTTCCTCTATAGGAGAGGCAACTGGGCAGTCCCAGCTTTCCATCCTCCAAACCCAGGTTATTAGTGCCTCTAAAGCCTCTCCTGTGGATAGGAACCCTGGCAGTGACACCCGATGGAGAGCATTCGCAGGGCTGAATCGTAAGACACCAAAGCCATTCAGTTCTGCACAGAGTTTGATCTCTGTGCAGGGCTGTCCTACAAGAGACGCCATCGCCTTTGAAGAATCCGAAGTAACAACTCCCGAGGAAGCGCAAGGGAAGTCTGGCACCCAGCTCGCTCTATTTCCGGAGAGGAAAGAATCAATTCAGGTCCCTGAAACTCCCAGACAACACTCGCTTTTACCGACAGGTGCTTGTCTGTGAAAAAGCCCCTGGGTCAATCCACCAGTGCGAGGAGAAAGGAGAGACGGGCAAATCGGGTTGCTACGGAAGGCACAACAATTGTCATACAAAGAGCAAGCGTTTGGGACGCAGGGGATTTGGGAAGCACGTCCCACTGAAGGTCATGTTTGGGTTCTGGCATTTTCAATCAGCCCTTGCAGAGGTCAAATGCACAAAGAAGCAGAACACCGGAGCAGGGGGATGCAGCGCCAAGACAGTGCCGCCTTCCCTTTCTGCTGGGATATACTCCTTCTGAGATGCTGCCACGTAAAATACACACTCCCTCCTCTTTATGAAAAGTGACTACATTTTCATAAATCTACCGATGTATGCCAGTCTGTAATCACAGAGAGATCCAAGCGCCACTGCCACAGATGCCGAGATGCAGTATTCACCATGCACAAGCCATGTGCACTATTAAAAAATTATCCTCGTCTGCCACTGCCCCTGATTACCAGTCCTATCACCAGTGTCTCTGCAGAGTTCTCTGCAAAGACTCTAAAGGATCGCCAAACCACGTTATTGCTCTTACCACATGCAAATCAACCCTTGGTTGCAACAGAAGCTACATGTGCGAAACATCGATAAAAGGAGACTCCAGAGAGGATATATTAATTACTCCCCTTACTCGTCTGGTACTCAGATACCGTACTGCAGAAACACTGCATACAGAGTTAAAGAGAGAAAAAGGTCATTAAAATATGGGAGAGAATGTAAACATTGTATCTTAACATACAGGGCTATTGTTGCAGGAATCAATACATTTTCTAATTCTCTTCTCTTCTTCCACACATCAAGCTCCCTGGGCACCAAAGCAGCTGTGTCGCTCGATGAGAACTCGGGACTAGCACGACTCATTCACAGGGGGGTGGGGGGACCGTTACCTTCACTTCTGCAGCACTGAAGCCTTTCTCCCTGCACAGCATCACCGAGAGCGAGCTGCCTCGGCACCTGGGTCAGTCTGAGCAGCAGCCAAGGTCTCCCAGCCCAGAGCCCTCCCCTTCGGGCATGCGAACAGCCAGGGAGCGGCCAGGGCCCAGCCTGCCCCCTGCACACCCCCGGGACTCTGCTGCTGCCCGTCCAGCTCGCACACCCTCATAATGCCACGGGGCCAAGAGCCCTCACCCGTGTGGAGGACCCCGCCACCCAGCCCAGCCCCACCTCACCGCGGCCCAGCCTNCCCTCGCCCTGGCCGGCAGGCGGACGAGACCGAGACCCCCGGCGAAGTTTGCTTCCGCCAGATGCAGCCCCCAGCGGCGTCGGGTGCAGATGGGGCTGTGCTAAAAATCACAGAGGGGGTTTCCTCTATTCTTTTTAGGGAGGGGGTGGGGGGAAAAGAAAGGTAAGAAAAAAAAAAAAGTGAGGTGGAAGAAAGCGCCCGTCCTTCCCGGTGCTGGCAGTGAAGGTGTTTATCCCCTGCTGTGCAGGTTGTTTTTTGGCGAGAGGTGGAGGTGTTGCTCTCCGTGCAGCTGGCTTCTCACTCCCTGCTCTGGCTGGTGCCGGCGCAGCCCCGGTGAGTTTTTGTGGGGTGTCTGTGAGTGCGAGTGCAAGTGAGTGCGAGTGCAAGTGAGCCCCGGCGCCGATCTGTGTAATCGGCGGCCAATCGCACCGCCCTCTCCTCCAGCTCCGCTGCGAGCAGGAGGCAAAGCAGAGGGAAACCACCACCCAAAGGGAAGCGCGCACAGACACACACGCAGAGACTCTGGAAATCCAATCACGGGCACCGACTGTGTCCCGCAGGGCAGCTGGGGAGTGGGGTGGGGAGATGTTCCCTTTCCCACCTCCACTCAGCCTCTTCCAAAGGCAATGAAATAACATAACTGCAATAAAACAAAATATCACGAGTCACACTGCACTCAGCTTGCTGCCCTGGAAAACCCCAAGGCTTGGCTGGACTGAGAGCGCAGTCCACGGCAGGCAGGTGGAAGGGAAGCCTCCCGGACTAGGTGGGGGTGTTCGGCCACGCTCAGTGGCACGCTGCTTCCTCCTCTGTCACCCTCCAAATTGGCCAGGGCTGGCAGAAGCATCCCAAGCAGCCCACAGGAGGGGACATGCACCAACCTAGGAGAAAGGGGGACGAGCCCCTCTGTGAGCTGCATGGGATTGTGCGGAGACACCCTGCAGCCAAGATTCCTCCGACACAGCAGGGCACAGCAAGGCGTGCGTCCCTTGCCTGACTGAGAGGATTCCTCACGGCTCCTGCCTCGGCTACTTTTCACCACCAAAAGGACAGGAAAGCCTCTCCCCACCTGCCAGACCCACGGAGCCGCACAACACCTCATCAGATATGCAACATCGTCCCTTCCTGATCGTGCTCAGCAGCACAAAGCGTGCTACAGAAAGCTCATCGTTATTGAGCACTAAATATAACACTGAAGTACATCATGTATTGGAGGGGGAACTTGCCTTTCAAATTCCACTGAATTTGGGATCGGTAAGAAATATCGTTACGCAGTTGGAACAAACCCACCCGTAAGCACAAGAGGAAAGTGCCTCCTGGCAGGTACGAAGGAAAGAGAAGATTTGTTCCAAAAGACCAGTGATTTTTCTAAGCTTCTATGTTTGAGGGCTCAAATACAACCCACGACAGTCTCTCAAACACTTCTGAGACATCGAATTTACCATATGCATCTAAAAACACATGTACACACACAATTTTGGTATTAATGGCAGCAGTAAGACAATACTGTCAACTTCCCTGTGTAAGAAACTTACAATACTGCCAGGTAAAAACTGTACAAGTGAATGCACACAATTAAAACCCTAAGGCCTGATCAGACAACAAATAATAAAACCAATGCCTATCTCTGTGGGAAGAAAACAAAACGGTTTGAACTGAAAGCTAAAATAATCGTCACAAGCGGCAATCTCTCATTTAGATCCATGGCAGACCTGTCAATTCCAAAGAAGAATCTTTAGGCAACTGAAATACCGGAACTGCTATTTCACCTTAAGTTACGTCATTTTCTACTGGTGAGCGATGCGATTTAAAAAACCCAACAAACAACAAAACAACTAACGAGAGACCACAACTCTTTAAATAAAACAAGCGCAACACAATCCTCTCAAACCGACAGCAGCAACCAACAGGCCATAAGAATGTGATGTTTGGCATATCCAACACATCTTTCAAACTGTTGCCTGACTCTTGAGACTGGATCACTGTGAATCATGAATGACTTCATCAAAAAACAATAAAAAAGAAACGAGAGAGTATGCGTCTGACACTACACTCGGGCAAAGGAGGATTAGACAGGAACGAACTTACGTTCAACATGGAAACTCTAGCACCCTATTGCTGAGCCTTTCTTTAACATCTTCCAAGTGTTAGCAGAAAGCCCTGTTTATGCAAAATTAATTCAGAATTTGGCTTCCGGCGCCCTGCCCCACCACTCGACTGCGGCTGTTTAAGTCAGGTGTTTAAAATAGGAATTTAGCCCTGCACAATCCTATTACAGCCACTAAGGAGAAACAGGGCACTTGTTGCGAGGCAGAAAGGAAAACGTAACTTCGCAGGACATTAGCTGCCTTCTCTCAAAAACCCCCTCTTTAGACGGCCGGTGCAGTTCCTTGAGAGCGCGGCAGGAGAACCTGCTGGGTGTCAGACAGCCCTTGCTCTACGCACCGTCCCCGTGACACGGCAGGATGCTCATTATGCGCCGTTCTGCGGCTCCCAGAGTTAAAAAGCATCCCCAGCTCAATCTGGACGCAAGATTTTTAAATGTCAGAGCGCCGTGACTGCACAAAGCCAACCAAACCAGTACACGTAAGGAGTTACTCCTCATTAGTAAATATCATCTGGCAAACTCTCAGGCCCGGATTCTGAGATAGCAGCACTTTTGCACTTATCTATTATTTCTTTTCCATTTTTTCAAAGGAAGCACTGCAAATCTCTAGCAAGTTCAGCACTATTCAGAGAACCGAACTTTGATGGCGTCTCGGAGCGCTTACACTTTAACCCCACAGTTTTCGGAAGAGCTGTGATGATTTCCAAGAGAAGAAAGAGCCCCGCTGAAACCATATATATAATACTGTATTGGTGCCACGTGCGATGGCAAAGATGCGTTCCTAACCTTGACAGAGGGGCCTGGTGCTTCCATGATAAATACCACAGAGACAGAGGCATCCACAGGCTCACCCTCCAAACAACGGCTCGGATAGGGAACCCTTTTCAATGCAAGAATCAGCGAGCGGCGCCGAAACCGCCCTTCCTCTGACAGATGCGACGTTTCCAATGAGGAGGCACACGCCGCGTTTTGGCTTTGGTAAAAGAATCGGAAAGATCAAATTCAATGGGTTATTTAGACACTAGCCAGATTCCAGCTGCTTCCACAACCCTGTAATAACCTGTTTCCATATAGCATTTAAGGAACAGGACACAAAGTGGAAAGAAGTAAACTGACAAGTGCCTGGGACTGTGATAAAAGAGGAAAGGGGTGTGCTGTGACAAATATGCAGGCTGCCCAGCTCACCCAGCACCGTCGGACTGACCACCCAGGTGAAAGGACTGCGCCATCAGCTTTGCCAAACACCGGCCCGCTCCGCTGCCCTGTCGCCCTACCCGGTCTCAGGAGGAAAGAGGGAAAAGGACCCTGAACCAGTTCAAATAGATCATTAAGAGTGAGACACCGACTTCCATTTAATACTCCTCTAAATTCTCCATTAATGAGCGATGGCTCAATGACTCATAATCTCTGCACTATTTGGGGTGGAGACACTAACACATGTGGCCTCGTTTTGCATAGAGAAGTTCCTTCAGGTACCCTGCTGAACAGGGGAGAAGTTGCTCCCCATCAGCTTCCCAGCAGAGAGCCCCACGCCCTGCAGGAAACTCTCCACCTCTTTATGTTGCTTTCACGAGGCACAAGAGACGCAGGTGACCCCAAAGAGTCTGCCCTCGTTCCGGTCTTTGGTGACTGTTTTCACAACGGATGAGATGTTCCCTTCTGCAATATTCCCATCCCCACGAAACCCAGAAGGATGATTTAACGTTCCTATTAGTATAAGCAGAGTCCAAGTTGTCGTTCCATCCCGCTCCCTCGCACATGCTAGAATTACTCCATAATTCTACTACTAATAAATATCAGGCTTACCATGCGGCACTTCAGCGATGCACCGCGCAAAACCCAAGCTCACCCAGAGCTGAAAGGACTATCCATCTTTTGGGGACGATTTAAGCTTCATGATCTCTCGTTTTCTGGAAGCTTTCTGCTGTGGGTGACCAACAAGAAAGTAGCTAATCCCAGCTGTCCTGGTCACTTTGCTGGTAGGATTGCCTCAGAACTGGGAACCGCCCCGATACGACCGCCCAAGACAGCATTACTGTTCCTGTTGGGATGGCGCACGCCCAATAAGCACGCTACAGATACCAGCTTGGACAGTGCCGTTGCACTGAAAACGCCCCCTCTACTTCAGTGCCCTCAGCTCTCACAACTCCGTGTCAGAGACTATGAATCATAGAATCATAGGATGGCCTAAGTCAGAAGGGACCTTAGGGATCATCTAATCCAACCTCATGAAATATGCTCTCTGCCGGTCCTGATCTAGCAAGCGATCTGTTGGCAGAAGCAGCTCTGCCATCCCCTCAGCCACGGTTTGCTTTCTTTCTATCCATCAACATTTTTCTTTCTATCTTTGAACACGTATTACTACAATATGGATGCATCAAAACATTGAGAGGTAGGCAAGGGGATCTGGCAAAGTGATAAAATGGTTTCATCTAAAATGCAATGTTTCCGTTGAAATAAAATGTGGTTGGTTCCTCTTCCTCTGGATTCTGACTACGTCCTTGTCTGAAATTGTCCATGGGCATCTTGTCAGGTCACTTGCTTTAAAATTTTACAAACAGCAATGAGGGCTATGGAAAGAACCTGTGGTTTGGTCTTCTGTAGGTATTTTGACACTGGCATTACTTCCAGGGTGGTAATGTAGCTCTGTAGTTTTCCTTAATATAT
The DNA here is from genome assembly GCA_013396935.1 of Baryphthengus martii. Classification (NCBI taxonomy): domain Eukaryota; kingdom Metazoa; phylum Chordata; class Aves; order Coraciiformes; family Momotidae; genus Baryphthengus; species Baryphthengus martii. The sequence continues at coordinate 158,160 of VWZK01005472.1, read as the reverse complement.
TTTGTGGCCTGAGTCCTGCTCCATGCGAAGCAGATGGGTGCTCTAGCTGCACTGGTTGCGCTGATTGGCCGAGTTTCATAGGACCAATATACTTCATAACAAAATTAAGTCAGGATCTACCAATACATTTCACTGTTGGGCTTCATTCTCTGACAAAATTAGTATTAATTTGAGTCTTCTACCCATAAAAGCAAAATAAGACACAGAGAAGGCTAAGAAGAATTAAACAACATGGTGAGCCCTATTTTGATGCAACAGTGGTAAAAATGATTTGTACTGAATGAGATCTGGTCTGAACTTGGTGCAGAAACGCTCTACATATTTTGCATTTTTAATAGAGATGACTAAATGTGGCGTTCATTTCTTGTTTTTCTCCCTCCCCCCTTCTTCTGTCTCGGTTTGCAAAATGTAGCCGCTCAGTGGCCTAATCATCAAAGTAAGTGTGGAATAAAAGCTTACCTACCTTTCCTGTGTTTATAAAAACAAGGCAAACATTTCAGTATGATATACTGACAGGCTCCACGTCTCAAAACACTGTCCAACTTCCTAAATCACTTCTTTGGAATATCCACATAAACTCATCTGCCTTTCTGCACAGCACACAAATCATTTTGGTACAAATGTACAAGTCAGGTCTTAGCCAGTCTGGAGGGCAGGTCTCTACACAAAACAGCTGCTGGAGTATGAAAAGCTACAAAACATGAAGACAGACCAAAAGAACAACCGTCATCACAGGGGACAATTTCTGCGTACACACTGGTGTGATTATGGAATGACTCCATCCTATCCAGTACAGTCACTCTAGATTCCCATCTGCAGAGCTAACAATTTGGACTGCTACAGATAATCTGCAATTTTTTTATTGTTATATCTTTTCCCCTTCTTCCTGACTTCCCCCTTCATATTAAGAAACAGGAAAAATGCAAAGAGGTCAAACAATTCAACTCTAGAAGGGGGCACCGAACTCCAGCGAGCGCATGCACGCGCACGTGTCTACAGACGCACCTGCAGGTAGGAATTTGAGGCAAAATCAAACCGAAACCATCCAAAATTCAGGCTAGGCGCAAGACAACCGGACTGCCTGTCTCACCTTGAGTCATGCAGAAGTGACTTGCCATATAGTTGGGCAGAACTGGACTTTCCAAGCTGCATGCCCACCTACGCTTCTTCTACCACGATACTATAGAAAGAGAAGATCAGTGGGCGCTTCTCATTTGCTCTCACTGGCTCCGTGAGGAGAGGTTATCCACAAACATCAGCCCGTGTGGCTCAAGTCGGGTCTGCAGACCCTGCTCCCTGCTCCCTGCCCCATCCCCACCCAGCACAGAGTCTCCATTTTGTGATGTGAGCTAGCCTTTTTATTCCCTATCCACAGGCACACAGCAGACTTCTATCTTAATTAAGTTTATTTAAATGATGAGCAACTCCTGTGCCCCTGTGAGGGCCAGGCTCTCCACTCTCCAGCAGCACCTTTCAAATGTACTGCTTAAAACCTTGACCATAAACTTCCAGGTTTCCACTTTTTCAGAGCTTGCCGTGTCATGTACATACCTGGTAAATTCACAGTTATTTGTTCCCTCCACACAAGCATTCGGAAGTCCAGGGGAAGAGGAAACCACAAATGCTCCTTCTGGGGGAAATGAAATAATAACATATTTGCATAACAAAGTGTATTAGCAAAATCTGTTCAGCACGTGAAGGTCAGTCCCACACTTGTGCTTATTAGCTGTCTGGCTTTCAGGCTTTCCAGAATTTACTTACAAAAGCAATCTCCGCCACTATGGCTCCAACGTCCAGTTCTCCTCGCCATCGGCCGTGGCTAGCCCCCTGCAGCCTCACCTCGGCCGGCCCGCGCCAGCCCTCTGCACCATCTCTTTCCCTGTCTCGGGTGGGCTTCTGTGTATTCTGCTCTGGCACGGCTCCTGCCACCGCGTCTCCGGGTCAGTGACGACAGCGTTCCTCCCAGCGGAATGTCTCCAGCCCCACAAAGTCACCCCCCCGTTCTTACTAGACCCATCGTCCCTGGTGTCCCCCCGTTCCCCTCAAAAGCCATCACTCCACAGAAACCTTGTCTCGTCGCACTGTTGTCACCCAGCCAGAAGAATCCTCTGCAGTCCGCTCGGAATGACTCACTCACCCTAAGCCACATCATTCCCCTACATCCCTTATACGCGCACGTTTCCGCGTCCAACACCGTCATGGTCGCAACCCGCGCAGGAGGACGCTAAAGGGCACATCGGGCAGCTGTGCTGGAACGCCGCCGCACAAACTGCAACATGCGGAGCCGGCTCTCCCCTTTTACCGGGCAACAAAGCGGCGCTTTCTCCCTTTGAATCTCCTTGCTCTGGGGTCTTAGGGAAGCGCACGGAAAACAGCCTTGCGCTTGGCAGGGTCGCGGTGAGAAGCCTGTACCGAAGCGCTCCCGCATGCATCTGTTACGCTCGCCGGACGGGTGTTTGCTCAGGTGGCCAGCAGCAGCCTTCTCGCTGGAGGCGCCTTCCCAGCATAATTTCTCCTCTAGAGCCCAGAGATCACATGTTTCTCTCATCACAGAGAATTTCTGCTGTGGGATCTGTAATAACTCTGCTTGGAGCTGAGCTGAAATAAAACATGCCTCCAGTGAACAATAGCCAAATAACGAGTGGTGTTTTTTCTTCTTGTAAAGAGCATGTACTGCACACAGGGCTAATCTGCATGGCTTCAGTACATGCAGCACCTGTGTTTTTGTTTTCTTTGCAATGGGAAGGGTGGCTTGGCCCGCACTGCCTGTCCCTGCCTGCCTTGCAGAGAATTGCCCACAGGTTTTATTCGGTTTTAACTTGGTTTCTTTTCTGTATGTAGTGAGCAGGAGTTAATGGGGGATTTTCCCCTACAATCTCTTTTGCTGATGGCCAAAAGGAGAACATGTAATGACCAAGCTCTATGATGCTCAGAGATGATCATCTTTCTTTTTACACGAGACAGAGGCCAGCTATTAAGGTGTCGCTGCCATCCCCCACTTCCTTCTGTCGGCTTTGAAGATGCAGCAAGATTGGCAAGGGTGCTGCTAGAATCACGAACTTAAGAGTTCATGCAGCGCTGCTGCGTTTTCTGCGCCGACGCCGTACTGTACAGCTACCAAAATCTAAAGTGGGGCTGAATTACTGCCATGGCTTGGGCTCCTCAGGCAGCTGGCCTTCCACAAACCGCTCTGGAGCGGTCAGAGAATGCAACGCTGCTGCTGCTGCCTCTCCATAAAATCACGCTGAGCTCACCAGCGCTTGGTTTCACCTCGGACAAAAAGTTTCTAATTGCATCAAAGCCTCCTGTTGTGACAATTAAAGAACCAAGAACATTAAATTTCGCTGTAAAATGACTTTCCAAAGCACTGCATTTTGTACTAAATAACAACCCTTCCTGCGATTCTGCCTGTGGCTCAGGATGGAGCTGTTCACCGCCAATCTCGTGCTGCTTTCCAGCTTCGCTCCAATATCCAAAATAACAACAACAACAGTTCCGAACATTGTTACAAGGCCAGAGATCCAGACTCCACATAAAAGAGAAGAAAACTGTTTTGGCGGGGACATAAAGAAATACAAAAGAATCCAAAACATATACCAGCTAATAAGATCTGTAGACTGTAACTCATCTATGCGGTTCAGACATGCTTGAAAACAACACACAACTCCCCCTCTGGCGTGTTATAATATCCAGAGCTCTGGGGATGCTTTGCAAAGAATGCACTTCCCCATCAGTGCCTAAAATCAATCACCTGATGCAGCATGCAGACTCTGAACATGCAGAAAATGTCACCATCGGCGACGACAAAGTCTCTTTTCAGAACAGAACGGAGAAATTTGCACTCACCTTAATGTTTACAGTGGGCACCAATTTCTGGCTGGACAGTTTGCATTTATTTCTGCTAAACAGTGGCAGTGCATAAGAACACAGACAGGAAGCTTTGATGTGGCTACCAGTCCTTGGAAAGCCGCTCTCTTGTTCCCCACGTTCTGCATGTCCACTTCGCTCTGTGTCTACCAGGCCTGAAAAGCAGTAAGATGTTGGGAAAAAACAATGCTGACGTTTTACAGAAATGGAGCGTAACAACACTTAGTTGCTTTATGGGGCACTACCCTGTTCCTCTAAGAAAATTAAAATTTGCTTTATAATGCAAGACAGATTACAGAAGCGCTTGGGGACAGACTTTCACTTGGAGCAGAGACTAGACTAGTTTCTACCACTTAGGACTGGCAAAGGACTGGCACGTATAACTCCAGAGCTTTCACTTACGGTAACGTCCTAGTTTCTGAATGTGAGAGGAGACAGAACACCGGGAGATTAGCTCACAGCAAGGGTAAGTGTTAGGCAATCAAATGAGTTCAGCGAGCAGTTACTAATTCTGCAAATTTCTCACTGAACACCATCCTTGCGCTGCAGATACTGCAGTTGAGTTTTTGTCAGAAATGAGGTTTACCATCCCAGTCAGAAACAGGATGGAACTACAATTCCATATAGGAGGTCGGCATCAACTGACAAGGAGGAGGCTTCCTACACCTTTACAGCCTTTCCATTGGCTATCGTTAGAGACACACAGTGCACTCGCTGCCCAGAACACACCTAAAAGAACACTTAGATCCAAATTTCCTTCCGTTTTCCTGCAGATGTAGATGCAGGATTCCCCTAGACTCCCTGCTGTTCTTTCAGATCAAAAGCATTGATTCATAAGATGAAAACAAAGCTGAATTTGTAGAAGCAACTTGTACAGTTGAAAATTTACTTCGACCAAGTTCTGCTTCATGCTAGCTATTTATTTATGTAATAAGTATAATTCTGAGATAATGTTCGCCAAACTCCAAGGACCACTCTCCAACTTAGGTTTTTTAACATTACTATAAAATCTGATCAGACTGAGAAAGAAAAATGACAATTCATGTGCCAACAGGACGCAAAAAATATAATTCATACCGTTTCCTCCTACTGTGTTTTCTTCCAGGCTTCAAAATGAGGATTTTTTTCCCCCTCCGGTGCTCTAGAGACACAACCTAATGTTTTCAAAATGTCTCAGGAGCTCTCATTTTTTTCTAGAAGAAAACACACCTCAAATGCTAAGCTGTACTATAGAGGCAATTTTGCGTGAATGCTACAAAAATAGGCGTGAGTTGATATCTATCCCTTCCCTCAAGCTGCCCCAAGACACGGGGGCAGCCAAGCAAAGCTGAGTCCGTGGCAGAAGCCTGGTTTTGGGGTGAGACGCGGGGAATGATGGAAACCTTTACGTTTGGTACTGCTAAGCAAGGGCAGCACCAAAGTCGGGAGAAACCTGCCATGAGAACAGCGCAAGGTCTCCCGTCTGTAGACGGACGAAACGTTTCCTCTGCAAACTCAAAGAGCCGCCGCAGCCTTGGGCCCCTGTTCTCGCCGTGAGCGGACCTAGGAAGGGGCACCATTCGTCCCGGCCTCCGCGGCGAGCACGGGAGGAGCGCCATTCGTGCCGCTGGCACCAGGCGGTTCTGCCCACAAGACAGGCCTGGCGCCATGAGCGAGTCCCATTCTCAGGGGCAAGGAACTCACCTCCTGTTTGCCCATCTGCTGCACAAACTTCAGGGTGCTACGAGATGAAGTGCTCTGTATAAAAGCAAGACGTTACAGTAAAAACATTTTATTATATTTTGCAAATGGCAGAACTTCCATAACATTTAAAGTTTTACGGGAAAGAAGAAACAGGCTTCTAAGTCTCTCCCAAATTATTGTAGGTTTGAAGTAAAACTTTCACTGTGTAATTGTTGGAACACTCCCGCTCCTCGCAGTCAAGGGATTTTTAACGCGCCAACCGCTCAGACCCAGGCCCTCGGCCCGTTCTGCGGGGAACGCGCTCGCGATGAGCCCCGCAGATAAACTCCGCCCTCTCCACGGAGAGCCTCCCAGCGCTGCTGCCATCTTTCCTCTTGTCCCAGTTGCCTCCCTTGTCCTTTTCACCAATTCACAACACCGAGGATGGAAAAGGCCATTAAAATCACCCAGTCCCTTTAGAGAATAAGGGCCAGGGAAGTTTGCCCAGCCACTAGAATCTGCCTTTTGTTTCCTCTGCCTTCACCTCCACATACTACTTCTGTTGTCTGAATGGCTCAGTCCACATTATGTGGTGTCAGCTGCTCACAGAGGTCCAGGCTTACCTGAAAAAGAGTCTCCCCGGAAGAATTTCAAACATCCTGTTGCTAGGGAACCATGGGACAGGAGTTTCTTTTCTATACTTTGGGAAAGAAGGCAGCACCTCCGTGCCAGCGGCACTGCTGCCTTAGGACTTGGGTCCAAACCTTCCATATTCCGCTTAGGCGCTTTTACAATTCACAAACTGCACAGATTTCATAAAGTACAAAGAGACAAGATACACGGACTCTACAGACAATATGGAGTCTTCCTTCCACTTAATTTCCCTCAGAGAGCGAGGCACAGGCCAATTCTAAACCAGTATAAAAGTCTCTCTTCCTGCCCCTCAACGCAAGGCAAAGATCTTTCAATTGTTTATTTTCCTTCAAGGTGATTCTAAAATAGCTAAACATATCACTGGGAAAAGAGCCGCACAGATGGACCTGAGGTCCCTCTTCTGATGACATGGTCATAGATAACGACATGGAGATAGAGATTTGTTTCAATAGGCGTCCTGGTCGTGTCGTCTCCTCGGTAGGCCTGAAACATAGAATTTTCCAGACACCTAGTCAGGAGAGAGAAACGATACGGCTTTTAATAACGCGAATCTTCTTTTTCTTCCCTTGGAATGCAAAGCCAAAGCCAGATGACCTCAAAGGGACTCGCAGGCCTGTGCCCCGCAACCTGCGAGGGGACGCGATGGACACGCATAAACGCTTCTCGGTGCAGTTCTTCGCACTGAAGAGCTGGTGATTTCTTACAGATGTTCTGCAGCTGCAGGAAGTTGGATTGGTGGCCCACTTTCAATGCAACCAAACACATTTTTAGGGATGCATTTTTGAATTTCTAACAAACCAACGCAGCGCTTATTTTGAAATGCATATAATTTGATATTTTGTACTGTTACTATTCATATGTAACCATCTTTGATGACAAACACATCAAAGAAACCATCATCCTACATTGGTTCTGTAGAAACGCAAACAAATTATTGCCCAGCTTAGTTCACGTTGGTTTTGAGTAACCGAAGCCTGGGTGTGTTTGTCACATCCAATCTATAGCCCAAGGACTTCAGATGTAAAGCTTAAAAAAGTGTGGCTGGCATCAGAGGAGGCCAGGCGGTTTCTTACAGAGGGAAGCTGTCTATAATGTTATTACTCATTCGGCTCTCAATATGAAAGATAAAATTTCTCCATGGGAACTTAATCATCTCTCAACTATAGCTTAAAATGGGGTGTCCAGCTGTGACTTGAGCATTTGCTTTGCTCAGATTCAACTGTTAAGTAAATAAGCGGTAGAGACCGCTCACCTTCAGCCATAATAGGATCAGAGCTATTTTTAGGGGAAAGGAAAGCATGCGTTTGCCCAGCCAATCGTCTCCAAGATACACAGAGTCCACAACGTTCACCCAGTTCATATTACTACCGAGGCACAAAGATTTTCCCATCTTTTATTCCATTATGAAAATCCTTCTGAACCATTTACTGCGCACTGGAGAAACAAGAAGATGCATCTAGTGTCAAATTTCTCTTTTGTGAGGGACAGGGTTTAAAATCCAGGTTTGACCCTTATGCCAGTGACAATCCCAACCTGCTAGAAGAACTCAATGACCTTAATGGGGTCGCTTTCCTGAGGACTTCTCAAATCTTTTGCGGTAGGGACAGGAATTCTGCCACTGTCAGCTCAACACTGCAGAAGTGCTGAGGTAGAAGATGGCCCATGCTGGAGATGCAGGAACTGATTCTGCTCTCTGGATTTGCTGGTGTTCAGCAGGCCCTGCCAGGACTTAGGATATGACAGCTTCTGCAAGTTTCAGCTTTTGTTTCTAAAGTACTCTATATTCATTTTTCTCCAGTGTTTATTTATTTATTTATATCCACCTGCAGGCATGTTTCATAACACAGGTTAGACTTCTAAGAGAAGAGGAATACAGAGACCACCAGCCCCAGGATGTGTCACCAACATTTTAGCAATTTTTCCTTTTAGCTAGAGGCACGTGGGTCATCCTCAGAGCAAAACACATTGGTTTTCCACACCAGATGGACCTCCTTATACACTCCCATACTTCAGTCCTCACGTCTTCTCGTTGGTCCCCGCTTTGCCCCTCAGCCTGTTCCCTCTCCCATGCCTCCCTTTCCTTAGCAACGCTTCTCAACAGTTCAACTGACAGGACACGGCCTCAGCCTGCAGCCTCTCCTGGTACTGAGAGCAACCTTTCTGTTTGGAAGGAAAAAGGGTAAAAGAGAAGTCCGGCTTCAGAAATCTCTCCCTTTTACCAGTCGGTTCTATGTCTGATTTTTGTCATCACAAGGGCAAGGCGTAGACACAGACAGTCCTAAATGAGGTGGGCTAAGTTCATCCCGACAGGGACCAGAGCAGCTGTGGTAACAAAGGGAACAGTACATCTGAGAAACCCCGAAATATTAGGCGTGCATTGATAAGGACACTATCTGCAACTAGACACAACGCTTTAGCAGTCAAACTCCACTGCATAAAGGCAATTTGGAATATTGAAAGAAACAAAACAAAAGTTTTACCTTGGGATCCACATTTATTATTTTCCTATTGCTTTTGTTCTTGAAGAGCAGTCCACAGGCATTTTCTGCAATCGCTTGGTAATTTGAGCTGGAATTTGAAGTGCTGACATTTCTATCCCAATTGTAAAAGCTGTGAAAATGTGAAACAGAAATGCTACACTTTTAATGGATATCATTCTTCCATCTTAAAGGGCAGATCCTGACCTCCGTATTCACGCTGAGTAGTTCCCGATTCCACAACAGCCCCTCTGAAAGCCAGACAGATTCACTGAGGAGCAGAAGTCTACTAAATATTAGAAAACCTATCCAAATGCGGCCCTACATATCTGATCCCTAGCAAACCGGCATGCAGGCCCCTAGCTGTCTCCTCATGCATTCAGTACTTGTGTTACCTAAAGACTCGGAGCCCGGGTTTTAACTAGCGGGAAGTGGTGGTGCTTAAGAGCTACTACTGTGACGGAAACAGCTCTGGAGGCCACCTGGAAGTGCTTCCCAGACCACCACAGACCTGCAAGCCAGATGTAGGAACAGACCATTTCCCCTTAGGATCTCACTGGAGCACTCTTGCTGACTTACTGTTTTTCTTTCTCTTAGTTTTAATACATTTCTGGTAGTAAGGAGTTTTGGGAAGTGGGAGGGGCTGAAATCCAGCTCCCCCAAGAGCTGTAGATGTCAGCCTGGGATTAACTCTAGAGCAAAGCATTCGTTCTGTAAGGCTGACTGCACTCACTACTTTCCAAAAAACAAGTCCAGAGGGATCAGCCCGTTATGTCACATGCAGAATGGACACTGGAGGGTGTCAGCAGTTTATGAGGCTTTCTCCCAGGTCAGAGGGGCTGGAATGCCCCCAGCCTTCCCATGTTTTTGTTTTTTGACTTCTCAAACTTTTTACCACCTGACCTCAGCCCTTTTGGGCTTTGTGCTCCCCGCACAGCCAGCTAACAGGCTGATCTTCGCACGGTCAACGTCAGTCTTGGTTTAGAAACCCTCTCAGCTCAGATGCACCTACAAATGGCACAAAGGATGGATGGCACTGCTATGGGTACAGCGTGGGGATACTCATTTGATCCCTGCAGCGGCAGATCCCATTGCTGCTGCTGCTCAAAAAAGCAAAAAACAGAGAAGGCAGACGGAAGCCAAGAAATCATTCTGTGTGACTCAAGGAATCTACAAAAAATACCTTTTCATTTTTCTGCTATGATACTCCATTCCAATTAGATACACAGTTCTGATTTTTAAAACGCCTCGATTTTTTCCGTACTTTTGAAAGACTGAAGAACAACAGGCCTTGCTGTGCTAAAGATTTTTACATCCTGAACACCGCCAGTAGGAACGGAGCAACGTATAATGCCCTGGAGACGGATCTGCAACACCCTTACAGAATTGATCCCGGCATCACCGGGTGACCTGCCGCTGAAGTTGATGGTCTTGGATTACCAGCCAGAGGATGCAAAACGGTGCACTTAGCACAAAGCTGCATCTTCGAGCGAGTTAGGCCATGTAGAGGCTGCCCTCTCAAGCTCCATGCAGCCTAACTCTTAAAAGGACGCCTGCTGAAAAGGAGCAAAAGGCAGGTGGACACAATTCTCTCAGCTCAGCAGGACTAGTGGCTTTGGTACGCTAACTGGTCACCTCTATAGAATCATAGAATTGTCAGGGTTGGAAGGGACCTTAAAGATCACTTCGTTCCAACCCCCCTGCCACGGTCAGGGACACCTCCCACTAGAATGTTTCTGAGCAGCACTCACGTTAAGTGGTAACCAGAAAGCTTTTCTCATTCACTGTTTAAATCTACAAATAACACACAGAAAACTCATATACAAATAAAACGCACAGATTTTTTTTAACTCTCTACTCTGTTAACTTATGTCATCCATACAGCTTTTCTCTATCTCCCAGAATGCAATTCAGTTACCGAGCGCAAGTGCACAAACAAAAGAGATTGTTTCTGCTGGAAGAACACTACCGGATTAGGAAGAAATTGCCCTATATTATCTTGGGGAGGAATATATCTCTCTCTCTGCAAAGACTTCCCCACAGTCATCAAAGAGAAATTAAACCTATCTGAAGGCGGAAATTGTCAATTAGCTATCAGATAATAACTTCCTGCATTTCGAGAAGTTTCCAATCCCACTCCCACGCTACATCCCCTTTTAAGGCAGTGAGAGCTCAGCCTTCCTGCTGGAGAACAGTGCAAACAGCTATGCTATAGACTCTTTCCACTCCATGACAAATGAATTTCCAACACGTGCTTAGACAAGAGACACTAACCCCAAGTCCGCTGGTAAAACAAAGCAAATCTCCCTGAACCCCATCCTGAGGGCCATGAGAACAGGGCAGTGCCTCACGCAGTGCTCTCACCGCCCTTCCCACAAATCAGCTCCGAACTCCTTGGAATTGCCACGTTCTCTGAAACAAAGACCAGCGGACAGCGAGACGGTGGCTGCTCTGGGGAAGTCCGGGTGTCTGGCCACAGAAAGAAGTTTCCCCTTCCTGCCTTTATTTATGTTCTTCACTGAAAAGTGATGACATCAAGAGACAGAAGTCGGCCCCACACCCACCTGCAGCAGGTAGGATGAGAAGGGCTGTTGCAGAGAAGAGGACTGCTATTGGAGGACAAAGGAACACATGCTAGCAGGGAAATAGTCCTAATACTGACTAAATAGACAGGAGAAGAGAACACACTGATCAGAGGAGGAAGGGGTTGGAGAAGCCTTCTCCCCTGAGGCTGCTACAAGAAGAGGGGGCTGGAAATTGGGACCCAGGGAATCCCACCTCATCAGTGCTCCTTCCTCTAGAGTTAATACAAAACTAAACTTTAGCAGTAAGTGCTATTTAGGAGTTACTATAATTCAAATCTAATCAAACTAATTTTTGTTAGCAGAATTCCCTATGGCTTTAACTATGAAAATTATCCTGAGCTGAAAACATGTGATCAGATCAACATGATCAAACGTCAAAGAGAAAAGTTTCAGTGTACATTTTTTCTCTTCGTATTCTGTTTTAGAACTAAAGTAACGCTTTTCAGCACGGCACTTAAGTACGTGGAGTATGAGGGACTTAGCAGTGCCCGCAATCCAGCTGCAAGAAGAATGCATCTTGAGGTTGTTTTTTTACATTTTTTTCTTTCTTTTTGAAACAATAACTTGTATGTAAGAAGCAGCACACTGTGTTTGGGCATACAGACCAAAACATGCGAGGTGGGTTTTTCTCATTCATCAGTTAATTCTGATCTGTGCAGATTTTCCTTCTGCAGACAGAAAGATGCCCTCCCAGAACACAAGAGTATGAATACAGGGGTTTTTTGTATCCTTAAAGCTATCCTTTGGGTACCAAGATGGCAGCACATCAAACCGCATGTTGCTCAGAGAATGCCTTTCATCCAAAAAACTCTGGGTCCTTTTGTAAACCTGCATTAAACCACTTGACATTCTTGTGAGATACAAGGCAGGCTTTATTACGACTCATAAGCGGCTGGGGGAGACAGGGCACAAAAAACACTGGAGATTTTCCCCATGGATACGTAGGCCGATGGCCGAGCAGCGCCAGCTCCACTCAGGCGACAGGGCGCTTTGGTTGGAGTCCTGGGGCTGTGCACAGTCAGGGAGATGGACAATGGTTTTCCTAGAGGAAAATCCTCAGGAAGGCTACAAACTGAGTTTTCACGCCTCCGTGTGTGACTGCCCCCCTTTTTCCCTTACTCTGCGGCGGGAAGTGAGCTGTGATGGAAGAACTTTGTGCACAGTTTGTTCCAGGGTTTGAAACGCCACGGTGTATCAGGCCCGTGCAGGCCGGAGAGCCCTTCACACACAGAACAAACCGAGGGCTGTCAGTCACCGTCCGACCAAAACAAAAGGTGTGCGTCTGCAGGGCGAGAGCTTTGTTGTCCCAACTTACTATTTACTATTTAAATCGGCAAAATCAGGGAGACAGAACACAGCGCAAAGGTGTTTATGTCTGTGTTGGCCCCACCTTTGATCCCATGGGGTTAGATTGTACTACCCTATTCTTTCCTCCCCTCAGGATAAGGATCGGTTCCTTGATTCAGTTCTCCACTTTTCTCTTCCCACCCACACGTACACTAAGATAAAACCCTTCCCTATAGCAGACTGGGCCTTCAGTCAAAAACTAATTATAAACAATGATGGTCCAACAGCTTTTTTCAGTTTGTGGTTCTATGAATTTGCGATGCAAATGATTTGGCTTCTGACCCCCTCCTGTTAATTTACAGACCGGTTTGCTTTAGTTGGGCAGCAGCAGAAGGGTGAAGACAAGGGAGACAGGGGCATGCACGACAACAAAGACAACTAGAACTGGGAATAAAAAGCAGCAGCAGCTCCTTTATCCCAGCGCTCTCTTTCTGCCCGCGGGTAGCAGCGCGCTGGTAATCATTCTAACGGGGGGAAGCAGGCATTCTGCCTCCGCTTGCCAATTACGACAGAGGAGCAACATACTTGGATGGGATTTGGCCCATCAGTCCTTCCTCAGCTTTCTGGTGCAAACGAGGTCAGTGCCTCGGTGGGACGATGATATACAGCACATATGCCTGACTCCATACCAACCGCTGTTTCATAAGAAGATGCATGTTACAGACCTCTGGTTAAACAAGAACAAGCTACTTTTGCCACCTAAAAAATCTGAAGATGCTGAGTTTTCCTTTTCTTTTTCACCTTGAAGTAGTTTTGACTGGAAAATTATCAAATGATTGTCATGATAAGGTGAGATACGTTACAGAACTCTGGAAAACACAGGCAGGTTGATTTGTCCATAGCTACCATGCAGAGCAGACATTTTAGTGACTTCTTCCCACTTACCTGTGCTATATTGTCACCCTGTTACATTCAGCTAAACTCACATGGCTGATGATCTTGCAGACTGGTTGCAAATCCTGAGTAACTGCAATGAACTCCTGTATGAAACTACCAGAAATGAGCACTTGGCCCACAGGACCAGCCGCCAGCCAGGTGGAACGCACAGCGCTGCCTACCGCACGCACAGGAGTCACCAAAGCACACCACGAGTCTCTGGCGCGTCCTCTCTGTACTACTGGCACTGGGAGTCACGGCGATCTCTGCCTCTCACCTGTGGCCAGGCTTCCCTGCTCAGAACTGGCACGGCACTACAGCCAGGAATAATCTTTACGGGTGCTTTGGCCTCGTCTTCGCCATTTAGCTAACGTGCGGTTCTGTCTGTCTCGTTCTTGAACCGGTGAGAGTCCCATCAGTGGCGGGGTCAGCACTGACACGCCACCGCCGCGGGGCAGTTTCAGGGATGCACACCGTGCCAGCCAGCACCGAGGTGTCTGATCTGAGCAGAGGTGCAGCTTCTCCCTCCTGCTCAAATCTGGACAGCTCCCGCCGCAGCGTTCTGCGGCTAGCACTGGCACCTTCCCTCTGCTGCTCCTGAACCCAGCGTGTCCTTTGCATCTCTCCAGAGTAAAGGTAGAAACCCAAAATTCAGTTCCATGGAGAAGGGTGGCAAAGCTGCCACCGGTTGCAGCCTGACCCATCTGATCTCACCCTTTCCTCCCGATAACCCTCAAACCACATGGCTGCTTCACCTCCTGCCTGGGATCTGCCTCTCAGACTGCCCATTTGTTTCCCTATGACAAGGAGGAAAAAGGAGTGTGATATGCCAAAACCCTCCATGGTTACATTAAGTTTCCCTCCTCATTTCCAAAGTTTAGGATTCTTCCTTCTTCCCAGCCTCTGAGCAGAACAGTTGTCTACAGGACCTTAAGAAGGTTTGAAACCTTTTGATAGGTTTCAAAAACCAGCACGGAAAGAAAGCACACCCCGCCTTTGCTTCCAGGACAGGAAGGTACGGATTTTAACAAGGTATCATCGTTCACAGAACATCTTGTAGCCAAGATGATTTTTGTGTAATCTACATTGCACTCGCTGCATTGTCTGAACTTTGTCTGCGTACACCTTTTGCACCTTAGGATGATGGCTAAGATTAATAAGAAAGAAATAAAAGCAATAAAAGGAAAATAAATTCAAGTCCTCAGGGCTATAGGCCCAATCCCAAGAAATTATTAAACTACTGTCAGGCTCCAGAAGTTGTGCAGTAATCACTCAGAATGTAGTATCTTAGTAGTTCTCTCCATCTCTAAAGAATAAAACCACCCAACACATTAGGATTTATGGCGAACGAAGAGAATTGTTTTATCTCGAAGCTACAAATAAGATAAAGGGAGAGAGGAGAAGCATTTAACTGTTGGAGGAACAACAGGATGAATAGCTTAGACATACTGTACAATTAATAATCACCGAAGGCCTGTTGGAAGTTGCACGTAGCTGATAGATCAACGTATAAAACCAGAGTCCCTGTTCTTCTGCATACCAGTACACGGTGATTACAGCAGCAATCAATCAGTCAAGAAATTTCTTTTTTTCTTTCCTAACGTGCCTTTTCAAAGCATCTTCAGGCGGAAGCCAAAAAAACACTCTATAAAAATAACAATCCCAGTCATAAATGTTTCCCTCCTGGCCCAGCCTTGGGTGTTAAAACAAAACCAAAACAAACAAAGCAAGCATCACTTAAAAAACACACCGGTCTGTTCCACACCAAGCGGTGCGGCAGCTGAGGTTATGAACAGCGGTTGCCGGGGAACAGGGGGATCTACCTCAAGATCATCCGGTACAGATTTACCAATACCAGCTCCTCACCACAGCAGACAAAGTACTATATAATGGTCACCAGTGAGACAGAAGATGATCACTGAAACTTCCTCAGCAAAGAATCAAATCTTAGGGAAAGACTTCTTATCTGAGGATAATTTTAGGAAAGGGCAACCTACAAATGCAGAAAGGCAGCATATACAGTAGAGCAGCTGCCTGGGGGTCACATCAGTACACTCGGTAGCTTTCCTCTCCCATTCACAAAAAGCCAAAGTGCAATGAACAACTGCAGCTCTGCGCTATCACTCAATTGCCTCGGGTGCCAAGGATGCAGGTAACTGCTGAGATAGATTCCCAAAGCCTGCCATTCCTTCGTAGTAGGCGGGGTGCGTTGCAGGGAGCTTCCACGGGTTTTTCAAAATCCCCCGGGGCACCTGCCTACACCTTTCACGCTTTTAAAAACATGACCTTCAGATATGTGCTGAAGTTGCACTGAAAACAATGCTTGCTTACATGCTTTGTTGGATCAGAGTCATAAGAAGACACAACGAGCAGGAAGACCTGGAGAAATTAAATGGCAACTAGATAGGAAGGTGAGCTAGCGAAGGACTGGTTGAAGTATGGATGTGCCTAGTTGTGGAGCCGGGCCAGCTTTTCCAATGTCTTCCCCCCTCTGAAGGAAGCAGGGTTAACTTCCATGAATAAATTAGCCTGTTGATCAAAGTCTGATTAAGCATCTGAGATGAAACGACAGATTTTTCTGAAGGCATGTATTCAAAGTATGCTTAATGTATGCGCGGATCGCTCTGTCTTTCTTCCCGTGGTTTCTTTCAAAGGGCTCTTCGTTCCAACTGTCGTCTCCTGAGGCAAAGAGTTGAATCCAGAAAGAATTCACCTATAAAACCATGTGCTACAACTTCTAATTATTACCTGAACTGATGAAAACCAATAATGTGACGAAAAAATGAACACTTGCATTTCCTAGCATTTCACCTTGGTTGTGTGAGGTAAAGCCAGAGAAGACAGCCAACCTTCGAGGCTTGGAAAGGATTCTGTCTTCCTCCCCAGATCTCCCTACCACAAGTCCTCTGAAATCCCGATGGCTTGGGCACTGAGGGAATCCTCAGAGCAGCCAGTCTGCTGAGCGATTCAGGCTGCAGCTTCCAAGTGATGTGGGGACATTTAGATGCATCTTTCCCACTGGAACTGGAAAATGGCACACAGGAAATTTGAGTCCCCGAGAAGAGCTTGGTCCTCCCTGCACATTAGCCTAGAAGACCATGAAATTGCTGCGCGCCACATCAGGAGCCGAGGAGGTGGGGCGCCGGCCTACCTTGCTGCTTTCTGCAAGCTGTTGCATAACAAGCCTCACATCCTCCAAACTTTGCAAACTATACAAACATTTAGAAGACAAACCTTAAATATTTAGGGACATTTTCAAAATAGTACTCTACAACTGCTTCGTGCCCTCTCTCTCCACAGCAATACACTCAGGATCTTGTCAGCAACCTCCAGCTTTTAGATACACAGGAAAAGCAGAGATGAGAACGCATCAGAAGTTTCCATCTCGAGCAACTTAACTTCCCTTCAAGGGGCAAAAATGCCACCTTTTCATGAAAGGACTACCCTGTCTTGAGGAAAAAGGTGTTTGGCAGAGACACTCCTAAAACCTACTAGTGCCAAAGGGCGGCTGTAAAACACATCCTCAGAAAATCACGGATTACAAACTGTGGGTTAAGGATGTAAAAACCGCTGCAATATGAAAGCTCTGAAGTTTCCAGCTTGCCAATACTAGTTTAGAAAGAGATGTGTTTTGCTAGGTTCTAGTGGGACCTGAGCACCCAGGACTCCATTAAGTCTGGAGAGAATCACTAAGATCTAGTAGCGTAAAAGCAACATCTTAAAAAGTAACTTCTTTCGTAACTTAAAACCCAGTAGGTTTAACTTCAGGCACCAACACCGGCCTTGGTATGATGCAGTCGTTTCTTACGCACAGAAAAAGGCAGCGCCTATTCTCTTTGCTGCTAAAAAAGGAATGTAAGCCACCCCTACGCACGTTTCAACGATTGGTGCCAGGCACAACAATGTATCGTTTGAACAGCTCAAATAAACAGAACGATTGAGAACAAATTGGGTTTTTATTGCTTTCAAATCACAAACATACTATCGATCGCGGAGCCCGAGATTTCTAATTTAAATGTATGCTCAGCAACAGAGCAAAGAGATGACATCTCTTTGCTCTGTTGCTGAGGCATCAAGCAGGCAACTTTTCTATTTCAATCCAAACAAGGCGGCAGAGCTGTGATACTAACGAAGCAAGAAGGCGTACAGAGCACTCACATTCTTCACCTCCTCTCTACAACCGGTTCGTAGCTTGTAATCTGACGGCAAAGCTTTTGCGCACGAGACACACACGTGTATAACTAGATAGTCAAACTCTGTCATCTACTCGCACATGAAAATGTGAAACAGTCTGTAATCAGAACCCCTTTGACATCTGGAGGGATAAAAAGGACGGAGGCCCCAGTTCCTCAAACTACATGACACACATTGAATACAACAGGACTACACAGTGCTCTGGAAGCTCTGCACATTTTAGTATTTGTTCCAGAAGAAAGCATTCTAAGTGAGGAGTACCAAGTCAGAGAAAGAAAAACAAATGGGGAAAAACTATTAGGGAAAACATTAGCACAGTTACAAGAAGTAGTAAAGGTCTTGTAAAGCCTGCAGTGTAGATTATGGCTGCCTTATCAGCATCCTCATCAATTTAAAAGTAGAAAAAAACCTGTTGTTTTGAACTTTTGTGCCACGTTTATCGCTTTTACATGTTTTAAGAAATACTCTAAAGAACAGACTGGATTTTGCAAGTATTCGGAGAATGGGAGCAGGTCCCATCTAGTTGGAGGTTGCATCCTCCAACACCAAGACACTCTGATGTCTGAAAAAGACTGTGATTGTAAAAGAAAGAGAAGAGAAAATGAAGTAGGCTTGATCTCAGTCGGGTCCAGGACAAAGCTCCAGCGAGAGCAGCCTCACATGCCTTCAGCATATCTGCGCGTTACACGTGAACAGAACCCTGTTCCAGAGGGGTGGAGGCAAAAACTCCCTTTTAGGCCAACGCTGCTACCGCTTTTTGAAAGTGCGATATTCAGAATCATCACCTGCAAACTCTGGGAAGTTCTCTCTCATGTAGCTGTAGGAACAACTCTCGTTTAAGTACGTGTCACGTTTTGCAGTGTAAAAACAGAGATGGCAAAGTCTTTTACCTACTCTGCAGAAGAACGTATTCGTAAGGATCCCCAAGAGCTACAGTAAGATTATATTGATTTTAACCAACAAGTAGGTAACATCAGTTGTATGGCTGCAAGAAAATGCAACAATTATCATCTAACATAGAAAGGGATCAAACGACAGGAGGAAAAGCACAAATGTGACAATGGCGGGGAACATCTGCCCGCCAGGCAGCACAGACAGCAACGTTACAAACTGCGGCGGAAAAAAAGAGAGACCAGAACTTAGCAAAACAATTACAAAAAAAACATTTCCAAGGAACACGTCTCTTTCAAGACAGTGTATATGGGGCATACACAAAAAAAAAAGGGCGGGGGGGAGGGAGATTAATTGCTTACCAAAACAATGGAACGGCACAATGGTGTACAAACGGGAAAATTCGACTTATAGCAGGACAACTACCTTCTAGAAGTTTTAAATTAAAAAACATAGATAAGCTGTTCCCCTCCCTAATGTTTTGAGCTGAATTCTCAAAGACTATGATTTAAAACTGATGCAATCATTGTTTGTCCATATCTGCTCAATGTAGCCGAGTTCTTTAGAATACTGGCTCTACATCTTGTCACATCTAGAGCCGAGTATCGCTATGTCCAATCACAGGAAAATGGGATATTCTCACCAGAGGCTGAGAAAACTGAGCAGTTCCTACGCATCCAACTAGAGCTGTATGCTACCACAACTCCCGCCTTGTATACATGTTTTAAAATCTGTCCCCTGTCTTCTGCAAGAAATAATTTCACAAGTATGCAACACAACATAGTTTGTGTTATACCTCAGTATTTTCTGCAAAGCTCAAATTTTACAAGAAACACATACATCTAAAGATATTTGCAGACAGGTATCACAGTGTTTAAGTGGAAATGCGAGCACAGTGGAAAATTACCGCAGAATTAAAGAACAAAGCCTGCCCACACCCATCTGTCCCAGCACCAGCGAGACGAGTCACGCTCGCACACGGAGACCGCGTCTCTTCCTCTCAGACACGTTGGTCTGAAGCCACACAGGAATGTACAAACCAGAACTAGCACTCCCCTTCTCTATCCTTGCTTTGTGTTCAGTTCAGCATTATTGAAACAAATAATAGGGCTTCCACTATCAAAACATTTCCTATTTCCTTGCTTATCATAGCAGATGTGAGAGGTCCCATTAGTCAATTGTGGGTTTTTCATTAAAAGTGTCACATGTTGTGAAAATTCGGAGTTCTGTATCAGTTTTAGGCTGAAAAGGTGGGGATTAGATATTGTAATGTTACAAGATATATGTGGGATTATACGATGTGAGAATAGATTTGAATGCTCCACTGCAAAAAAAAAAAAAANNTGGAAAAAAAAAAAAAAAAAAAGGTGTCTCTCCTTACCTCACCAACTCTAGTAAGTGCTTTAAATGGTACCATTAGCTCCAAAGGTCATTAAAACCAGAAGAAATACCTTTTCTTCCCCACCTTCAATGCTACCCCATGCTTCTTCCACCCTTTCTCCTGCTGTTCTTCAGGAAATATTTTCAGTGCGGTTACAACATGTGTGATCTGCCTGTGCACAGAAGGCCATAAATCCCTATTACCAAATGTTTATCCGAGCTTTTGAACATCTTGGAGAGGAGGGTATCAGGAGCCCACAAACCTCAGCATACACCAGGGCAGGAGAGGGAGCTACGTGGATACCGCATCGTTAGAAAGAGCGTTTTGATCCGGGGGTGTAATGAGAAGCAGGACCGCAGTCAGGTCTCCTCGGCGGCAGCAGCGGCACGTAGGTGCAGGTGCACTGCCCAGTCAGCGCCGAAACGATGCATTTCTGGCACAGGGAGGACTCCAGCTTGGCTCAGCGTGCACAGTGCTCACATCCAAACCTTGTTACTAGATCGGCCTGGAATGTCATTCTAAATCCATAGTCTCCAGGCATTAATCAAAAAAGGGGGCCGGCAAGAGGGGGGATAGCCTGTTTAAAGCTCATAGCAGAGGTAAACCATACCCTCCAAAAATGCCCTATCAGTGAAAGGAATTCAAGTCACTTTCCTAGCTTGTGGTCATTCTCAGACACACAATAAAAATAACCTGTGGGACCCATCGAGTACCTGCAGTTAAGTTGTCATCGCCAGCCGATGTATGGTATCTTTACTATTGCAGCGCATTACATTATTTCCTTAAATTGGTCTCATACTTGAGCCCCTGGAAAAGCACCAGAAGAATTTACTGGGGCTGTGTGACTCAGACTGCACCGAACAAGCCCCACTGCGCTCCCTCAGAAAAGCTCGGGAACTCCCTGACACTCAAGCAGCGCGCCTGGGATAAAAAGGAAAACGAAAAGCCGCAGGAGTCGGGCCAAGCAGCCGCTGTGACCCGAGCTGCCAGCTCTGAAATCGGTGAGGGCTGGCTCCCACGCTGTCGAAATGCCGCCGCGGCACCCCTGGGCGAGAGCCGTGCCGCTGCCACCGTCGCACCAGAGGCCGGCATCTGAGAGAGCGCGACGGCGCTTTGGCCGGGAGAGAATCTCACTTCCGTCAAAAACGCAGACACAAATAATTGCTACGAGGCTTCCCAGAGGAATCTCCCGTTTTGTGAGCTTTCTGTAAGCATCCGTGAGTGAGAGGGGAAAAGGAGGCAGGGGGAATTGCGGAAATTCAGAGACCAAGAAAACTGGGGAAAGATTTAAAACAAAACTAAAGACAAGGAAAACAAAGTCATACTCTAATTTCATGGAGGAAAAGAAGGGAGGTGTGTGCTCGATGACGAGGAAAAAATAGTCAAAAAGGACATGACATGCTTTTTACCATTCACAGCATTTCACATCTGACAGACATTACGCCCGCTTGGCCTACCCCCTGTTGGCACTGAGCAGGCTGTCCTGTCTTAAAGCAGATGAGGCTGAAATGCAACCGTCGGGCTCTCTCCCGAAGGCTCACTGACTCATGGAGCAGACCTCCATCTGCTCTCCATAAGCATCGGTGCCTTCAGGATATTTTGAAAATAAAAATCACTATTGTGTATCATATAAAGATTTTCACAAACATAAACATGAACTCTGTTGGGCAAACAAACAAAAGAAGATTGTTCTCAGGAGAAGCAGAGAGAAAGGTGTTATCTACGCTGGTCTCTGCTAGAGGCCAGGAGTCTGGCTTCTTTATCTTTCCTCATACCCCTCGAGAGATGTGCATTTAAAAAGCGACACAGTCAGCGAGCGGCGCTCATCAAGCCAGCGTTCTGTCTTAAGAATGCTTGTAGAAGCAAACTGGAAATGACTGCAATGACACCAACTCAGTTTTGATGAAGTATCTTATGTCTATTGCAGCCAGGAAATGAGATCCTGTAACACACTCTCGATTTTTATGTAAATACTTTCTTTTCACTGATGAGATCTGAGGATGAGCAGTGAAATGATTAGAAGCATAAGACATTTCCACACAGAGAAAGATTAACTGGTATCACGCAGGAGAAAAGACAAACACGTGGCATCACAATAACTCAAAAATAAGGGAGAACAAAGTGCTACTGAACAAGAACTTTTAACTGGAAATACTTTTTTTTCTGCATGATCAAATTAGTTGCAGACCTCTGTTGCAGCACAGAAGATAGTCGGATTCAGTTTGGGGTACCGAGGAATTTTTCAACCAAATGTTTATTTCAAGACCCTGATTGCTCAGACCTCACCAAGGATGTGGGAAACCCAGTTGCCTATCTATCCTTCATTGAACCTCTAATTATTGACATAGCTCTGACAGGAGAGCTTGACAAATGCACCACAAAAGCCAGTTATTGACGAGTTACCCTGAGCTCATTTGGGCTGCTTCTCTTTCTCCCTGTTCTTTTCTCCCTCTCCTTCCTCCTGAACATGCTAGGTCTTTTCCAAACAATAGTTTTGGAAGTTCCAGGGAAAGTTTTTCCAAGGAGTTAAACCAGATCCCTCAACCAGTGCTTTACACCAAAGCAACACCATTACTTATCAGTGCAGGGCAGGAGAATTTTGCCATCGTTTTCCCTGGCAACACAGCTGGCAACTGAAGAAAGTTCCAGTTACTCCATAAAACCATCCACAAAAAAATCTGGACGTACCGACTTCAGCCACAGCTATTTCCTGGTCTAACTAGAAGGGAAAAGTGGTTTCTCAGACACCCATGAGTGGCAGAAATCACACGCTGCCTCAGGATCACCGCATGGTGCTCCGGCCGACATGCGTACGTCCGGACAACCAACCAAACGCACAAAGCTTCCAGAAAAGTACTCGCAAAACTCTGCAACTCCGGTGCTTCGTGACAAACATCCCTTGGATGTCCACTGCTGATGATCGATGCCCGGATCAGTCGCCGCAACGCAAACCGAGGCTGCGCTTGCAGAGCCAGAGCAGACGCCGCTGCCCTGGATGGGTGACATCCTGCTCCTGGCTTGCTCCGCCTCACCTCCTCTCCCTCCACCCTCCACACACTCATTCTTTCTAACATAAATTTTAAATAAACATTGCGACTCATTCTGGAGCACCGTGTCTTAACTTACATGCTTCTTAACTTTTTACGAGCAAACGCAGTCAGGAATTCAAGCCCCAATCTAGGGTCCTTACGCAGTCTTTTTGCTTGCAAAAGCAGGTAAACAGACACCTTAAGTGCCTCTCTAAATACAGAAGCAGTTTGGTGAAAGCTTAATTAGATCCCTTGTTTGGGATATCACCCATTAGCTGATAATATTTCTAGTATTATCAATTGCACTGCAGCCGCGCCAAGTGGGTACTTTATAGGGGCCTTCAAAAATGGGTCCATTCTCCACGCGCGAGATGTGCCCGGGCTTGCGGCACATCAACTGGCAGATCTCATATCAACAATTTAGAAGAGAGCTTGATAAAAACGAGCCCGATGGCACCAGCACAGATTTATTGTCAGCATCGCAAAGATTAATTCGGCATCATTTTGGGTCCATGTTAAGTGAGAACCGAGGCTGGCAGGAAGATACTATCTGGTGAGGCAAGATATAGACGATTTGATCTCACAGCCTGCGCAGCTCCCTTTGAATGAGCGAACACACAGGGAAGTCCCGCAAAATTGTTCCCTTTATTTCCTGGGAATCTGCAAGAGGAGAAAGAGCTATCGCGTTTAGGTCTGACTGCCTGACGCATCTGTCTGTACATTGTAACGCTGTCTTCACGTGTAAACAGCCGTGAATCGTTACTGATTCTTACACTGCACACAGAAGCTTCAACCCAAATCACATTCCAGACAAGCACTTGACCAATTTCTATTTTCTGAGAGGTTTTTCCTCCTGTTCTTTCCAGTGATAGTGTAACTGTGCTGACGAGGAGGGCAATGTGGCCTTTCCCCTACAGATTTAACTTTCCTAAGATTTTAGCAATTTGTAGTTTAAGTTTCCCTATTTGAAATGTATGCAGTGGATTCATTCAAAGCTGTAAAAAGGCATTCTTCTTCCTCTTAAGAGACTCTACTTTTCTTACAAGATGGAAGTTTGAATTGAAAGAAGGAGAAACATTAAAAGTGAAAAGTAGTATTTGTTGTATTTAAATACAAGCCAGATGCGGAAGCATACATCTCCAAATTAAACATTTACTGAGTTGGCAGCAAGGGAATTTTCTGCTCACGCATGCTAACATCCAGTCTGGATGTGCTCTCCATCCTACCTACGCATCTCTCTGTTGCTTTGCAGACCTAAGCAGAGAAGCTGCGATTCAAAGTCATCCCCTGGACCTCGGCACAGCTACTCCCTCTGTCAGCACAATGGCTTCACTTCAGCAACTTCATTCAACAATGGCACGGATACCGAAAACCTCCCAAAAAATCAGGCCTTACTCTCTGTGAGTTAAGACACAAAGTCTCACATATAATAAACACCATTACATAAAGAAAATCCTCTGAAGTCACAGAAAAATGACGAGAAGAACCACTGTCCCCCTCATATGGCTAGAGAAGGTTTCCAGCTGACACGCCTGGAGCAACACCAGCCTTCCCTGGCTTTGTTCACACCCGGACGCTCTATTTTCACACCCTTTGCCACTCGTTTCCACAAAGTCCCAACAGCAACTGGCTTGGTATATTGGGATACTGGACAACACGCACAGAACATACTTGTAACTGAAGATCCAGGTGCTTTTCTAAACATCAAGTATGATGACAACTGAAAAAAATACCCGTATCCGATTTTTGTGAACTATAAAAAAAAGACTTTCTTTTGTCAAACAGTTTGAAACCAGTATTCCTTTTCTAAGGAATCCAGTGAAATTTACTCTACCAGTCACACCAAAGTACTTACAAAAACTGCATGTTGAAGAGAGGTAGTTTTTTTTCCTCAATTCCAAATTCTTTCACACTATAATATTACTAGCAGTATGGTAATCCGTGCAAATCAGGGGAGAGAGTGTATAATCCTCTCTAAAACTGGAGACTGCACATTTTAGGAACTCTGGATGTTTTTACCTTTATCCTGAAATGAAGTTTGGACTTCACTTAGGATTTATATCCACAGCATCCGATCCTTAGAGACACTAACGAGCTTCTGATGTGCAGACATTCAGAACTACTGAGAAGTGGATTTCTCTTGCAGGCTCCCGCCACCTGTTCGTCGAGGGAAAAGAAGTTCTCTGCACATCTTTGCCTCGCTCGGTGGGACAGGTCGTGCCACAAAGCCTGGAAACGCGACTTCTCTCCTGTCAGCTCTCACCCAGGCAAGCAGGGTAGGAGCAGCGCTCTGCTGTAAACTGCTCTCAGATCTGCGGGGTACTGGGTACAGCGGAGAAGAGAGAAGTTGCCTCACACCCCACGCTTGGGAACGTATTGCTGGCCAGGATTTGGCCTACAGGTCTTTTAGTATTGGTATTTTAGAATACCAATGGTAGTTTAGAATACAGTCGACAATAAAACGGGAGGGAGTTCCAACCCCAGTTACTGAATGACTGCCAAATGCTGCGCCCACTTGCAGCCCAAGCAGACCACAGCTGAACTGCAAGAGGAGAGGGGCAGACTCTGATGGGATGGATCTTGCCAACAACAAGGAACAACACGCTGCATCTGAAAGCGCCCGCGTGTCGTGATGCGCTTCTATCGCAGACTAGGGGCATCGCTGCAAAGCCCTGAACGAATGCCGGACCTCCCATGCGCAGATTGATGCATGCCGGAGCGAAAACTGAACGAGTTTCACTGCTGATGAGATAAGCAAGTGATTTCAGACCATTAGTTAATTGGGAGATCTCGGGCCCGTGTTCAGCGGTAAAGGGCTCCTTCCCTGTCTCTGAGAAAAGAATGTGCTCGCTAATAAGAAGAAATGAAAATGCTGCAACCACAAGGCAAGCATGAGGATAAAATGCTACGGTGTACGGTGTCAAGAATACCCTGTCTAGCAACTGCCACAGAAAACTAATGAAAGACAGGGCAGGAGTTCACACAAAAGTGAAACAGCACAATTCTACTGCAAGACAGGCGTTTCACCCTCCTTCACTAGGCACTGAGACGCTCAAAGTACGGCCAATCAGACAGAAGGCAGCCCAACCTTTATCTTATGCTGTGCTGCTTCATTCGGAGAAACTGTTATGGGTTCCATAGAGTGAACATTCTCCATTTTCTTTGAACAAATTGTATTACACTTGTTTCTCATCAGATTACATAAATTAGCTGAGAGGGAATGGATTCAATTACAGTCCAGATTCCAGACCTCTTAAGAACTGACTGCCTAACACATTCCTTTCATTTAAAAACCTGGAACCAAATGAGGTTTGTATCATATAAATAACACTCCCTCGAAAGGGCGATGCAATACAATGGCAAAAATACTCTCAGGAACCATGTAGATCAAATACAAGAGCCTCTGATACTACCCATCGGATTTAAAGTATGAATATCACATAAACATAATTGTTCAGTATTTTTACTTTGTAATGTGAACAAGAATCTGATTCAGAGGGAACCGAGGATCGAGTTTAATATCTTTTGACAGTCTCAGACAGCCAAGGAAAAATGTGTTGCAGCAAAGTATGGATTTCCATATCTAAAAGATGATTTGATAGCTCTGCACAAGATACTAACCCCTCCTGCAGAAACCAAGACTTAGAATCTCCCAAGTGAATAAGTATGAAGAGGAGCAAGGGCTTCTCAAAGCTCTGAATGAGGCAGTTTCACAAACTGACTTGTTCTTTAAGGCGGCAGCAGTTTTGAACAACTTCAACTGAAAAGATGACTTTTAGGAACGACTGCTCCTGATGAAAATACTCATCCAGTTTTTCAGCCTGAGGAGTAGGGATGTCATCTACAGTTGTACATTTTTACAGCTGCCTAAATGCCTAAGTATCTAAGGAAAAAAAATTTCATGAAAAGACATAGATTCGGAACTCGACGAGGGATTCGAGGCCAAAAGCACAACATTATACACACAGCCATACTATCCCCCCTCACAAACTGCATTCTTGACACCTGTTAAAGAAGGTGGGTAGAAACCAAAGGCAGAGGAGTAACACTGCTAAGATGAGGGATGACCATTAAATGTACAATTCCCTGTAAGAAAATTAGTTTTAAATTACATAAGAATGGCTGAAGACAGTTTTGATGATTATAGCCTACGTAATTACAACTTGTCTAATCCTTAAGCTGTATTTAACCTGGCACGCAAGTACAAATACAGGATGCAGCAGGTGACGTTCCAATTTAAGACTGCAATCAAGAAACCGGATGTTTTTATCCACTCCATAAAAAGGTTTTTAGGGGACATGGCAAGTTCTCTGCCAACAAGAATCTTTAAATCATGTTCTCAGGGTTAACCATAAGAGGAATGCTGGGAACAAATCGTGCTGCTCTGAAGACATCTAACTGATGCAAAATGGAACGCCTGACAACTCCAGTGCATCGGCCTTTATCCCCAGCCAGCACCTAAGCCCCACACAGCTGCTCGCCCACTATTCCCGTGTGGGATGGTGGGAGAGAGTCAGAAGAGTAAAGCTGAGAAAACATACGAGTTGAGATAAAGATGGCTTACTAGGTAAAGCAAAAGCTGCACAAGTAAGCGAAGCAAAACAAGGAACTCATTTACGCCTTCCTATCAACAGGCATCTCCAGGAAAGCTCCACCACACACAAGTCTTACTTGGGAAGCCAAATGCCAAATCTGAAGCACAGCCCCATGCCAGCTACTGTGACAAATGTTAACTCTATCCTGGCCAAAACCAGCACACCACAGGATACGTAAGTGTGGCTAGAGATTTTCTGTGACCGGACGGGCCTCTTAGGGAAAACCACTTTGCAAATGCAGTGCCTCTAAACCTGGATCATTTAACCATAAAGTGAAGGTTTTATTCTTTAGCTAGCGCACAATGTAACAAAACTTCAGTATATATACATATAGTTATACTTATACCTGTATATGAACTTTACGATCTGCAGCGCATACATTCATTCTTATCTAAATAAAAACAACAAACCAGCCTTCCAGGCACCGTGTTGGCTTTGTCTTCCCTCTATGTTCAGCAGGAAAAAATCAAGTGCAGCTTTTCAGGGTTATCCTAGTTATGAAATCCCCTGTATCTGTAATGCTCTATCCCCCCCTGCCCTCCTCCCCTCCTTCTTTTTCCTCCAACCAAGAGGTGAAATGAAATAACACCTTCTATCGCTAGAAGGAACGAAGATACTGAGCTGTCTGTGAAGTTGGCAGCATGTCCTAGCTTTGACACAAGGGAAGGGAAGAGAGGCTGGAGTGTACAGTAAATTAGACTTTCTAAACTCAGAATAACCAGGACAGAGCACACCTACTGGATACAACACTGCCATTTCTTTTCAGAAGTGACAACAACGATTTTAAAAACCTTATTTAGGAGTCACTAATAAAATCCTAATACAGAGAAAAGACATCATGTACAAAGCAGACACAGTGTTATGTTTACTCCTGTTCTTCATTCGGTCACAAAGAGCAACTTTCTGTTCATCCTTGTGATTTAAAAGCATAAAATCAGGACTTCTGCCTCCCATTTCGGGTAGCAGAGATTTCAGTATCTTTGCCTCGTTACTGACATCTGCTGCCCCCCGCACGCATAACACCAAACCCTCACCAGCCCAATTGTCCCTCCAACACTCATGCCTGCTCCATCACATTCCATGGTCTGACTGAACAGCACTGACATTACAGAGAACCACTCTCAGAAAATGGAGGAACTGTGGTACCTCCTTTAACTGGACGCCTTGTCACCAGGAGCCGGTAAACGCACGTGACATTGTGGCCGGCAGTTGACAGCTCTTAGCTTCTCAGGTCTGTAAGAGGAGACTCCCGTAAGGGGCCTGTTCATGACACCACCTCTTCTTCACCTCCAACAGCACGTGTTCATCGTACCATATACGGCTTCCGTGACATGCGCGGTCCCAGGCTGCCAGCAGACGCAAGCTGCGCTGCATCGAGCCTCTTGGACTTGGCCTTCACCGACAGACATCTTTCACACGTGTGCCTTGGGGCACAGGACGCATTTTAAGGAAAACACATTCTTGAGTGAAAAAGCTCACTGATGATGTTTCTCCTTAGTCACAGGTAACACATCATCTTATCTGCCAGCAGAAGACCTCTGCAGGTGGCCCGCTTTCAAAGCAAAGCATCCTCCCAAGGACTCTGTGCAGAGTGGGCAAAGCTGGAGGTGTTCTGGCGATGGCTGACAGCAGCTACGTGGCCCATGGCATCTCCAGCAGCCTGCTCTTACCAAGGAGCGGCTGTTGCCGTTTACAGACTCCTCAGCGTAATAAGAAGAGCAGACAGGCAACGGTTGCTGCGTCCTATTTAAGTTTTATGATCTGGGGTAAATAAATCTGACAGGGACCCTTCTTTAAGCCATTCTACACAACTAATTCTGATCCATGGCGTTTACTCTTCACTCTTACAGGCTATCTTTCCAATCAAAAATACCTAAATCTTTCTCGATATATTACCTTAATGTAAATAAATGAAAACAAAGTCAAGATAAATACCTGAGATCAGTGTTATGAGGGAGAAGTCTTTTCTTCCTGCTAAAGTAGACTTCAAAATCTTCTGTTGCCAGTCTGTGTGCATAGTCGATGTACCCAGACACCTCCTGTCGACAAGGATTTCGGTCACGAATGAAGATTATGGTCTGGAAACACAAAGGTGGCAACAAGTGAAGAACAGAAAGATACATATGTGATCAGATTTCTGTATAAAAACATATTTAGAGAGTATGTAANAAGTTAAGACACTTAAGTTATGGCACATTAGGATATATTATGAACACAACTTCGGCAGCAATGCAGTAAAAATAAATATAAACACAGCACTGTGCAACATGCCCTCCTGCATTCCACACATCTCCTGTGGCTGCTCTGGAAGGGCCTTCCCACAGGCCTGGGCTGTATCTGCCAGCCCCATGCACACAATCCTGAAGCAGTCTAGTGCTTGGGACATCCACTTTAAAGCAAGGATGGCTTTGTTTGGCCATTCTACAAGGCTGCTGTCTATGTACTCAGTCCCGGACCAAAGTAGCAAGGCTGAGCATGCTATTTCATCTGGGAGGCAGCTCTGCAACCAAAGCAAAGCTTATTCTACTTAGTATTTGTAGCAGATTTTTAGCTTTTCAGAAAGATGGTGGCTGGAAAGGGGTTACCACACCCCTCTACATTCTGTGCAGTGACCAGAGAACAGAGCAGACTTTATCGGCGCTCGCTCCTGCGAGACAAGCCCCATACTGTTTCATTCCTAACGGGTAATGAGTTCCAGAGCAAAAATCTGATAATTTAAATACAAGCAAACAAACAGCAGAACAAAATCTATGCCAAGAAGCGAAGCTGACTAAAGCAGGGTGGCATCGAGAAGGAGAACAAATTCCCCGCGTAGCTGTTGCACTTTTCTGCTCCTTCTCTGTTCCTTTACCTATTTAGTTTATTTTGCAACTGCACAGAGAATAGGTTGGGAGAAGGCCATTTTTTTTTCTGCCTGCTACCACAACACAAAGAGCAAAAAGAACCGGTAGGATGAGCGTGGACTTGCAAGACAGAGGGGCTCTTGCATCCTGGATCCACAGAAGAAAAACAAAATGCTGAGCGTAGAGGTTACTAGGTAGGCAAGGTATATAACATTATCTGTTTAGCGGTACACAGGTTTGTTTTTATTCAACTGAAATCCAGTGATACTTCTTTTTTGAATGTGGGGGAAATGAAAACAATACCACATGGAACTCTTTCAGAAAACATATAATCTTTTAACAGCAGCGGATTTCTAGAGCGTAATGGTTTATCTGGCAAGCCTTTGTTATACTTCAGACATGCTTTCTTTTCCAATTTCACATTTAATTCCATCAGAACATGTATTACTCATTTTGCAGTTTAGTACATCAATATTGTTGATAGGAAGAGCCAGAAGAATCTCCTGCAATACATCTGACCATCCTGAAACACGTCTCCTCCTTCTGAACAGCGGATTTATGTGTCTGGAGAACCAGGTAAGGGCAGATATGAGGCAATGGGAAAACCGAACCTGTCCCCAGCACGCAGTCAGGCAGCCGTACGCTGCATACACGCTCGGACACGAGACTGAGTGTATGTCACCAGTCTGAAAAAGGGATTCGTCGTCCCTCAGAAAAGCTCATTTTAAATGAATGCCTTGCCTTGCACAGTATTATCTGACCATTTTAGAAAGCTGGCAAATGTTGCAGTATTATTTGCCATGTTAAACAGGGAGCTACCTGCTTATAAAAATTAAGCTCCTAAAAAAAGTGTTCATATATTATCAGCTGTAAAGCAAGATGGAACTACAGGTATAGAAACTACCATCAAAACTGCTTTATGAACTCCAAGAGAGCAAACAGAATATCTAACAAAAATTTTGTACGTTTAAAGGTACACTTTTGAGGCCTGCTCCTCTCAACTGAAGGCTTTTGATCCTTCTCATCTGTCAACATCATTTCTCTTTCCTCATCTGTGACTCATTTCTAACCATCTAGAAGCATTCATTTATTAAAACTTTCAATCAGCTTGCATTTTCTTAACTTACTCTGAACTTTCTTACTGTCACACCCTTTTGCCCCTGAGAAGACTTGTACAAATTTGCACTCTGTCCTCCCAAAACGATAAAGCTCTTGACTGAAAAGTAACTGAAAGAGAGAATAAAAATACAATAAAACCCATAAACACAAAAATCTTCTCCTAGAAGTCTCATTACTCTTCTGATTTGTTTCCAACACAACAAATTCTATTTAAGCACAGAGTTTGTGCTTTACATCGACCTGGGAGTTTTCAGGAACTTATGTGGGGACACGTGAGAAAGCTTTCACTCAAGATGGCGTTTGAAAGGTATGCTCACATATAGCTCTTGGGCCCAACAAATGAACCTGTTTACAACTAAGATAAATCATCTTACCATTTGTACCATTTAGAGCAAAGTAGAATAGAAATGAGCAGAGCAGCTCAGTTGGAAGGGACCTATAAGGACCATTTAGCTACATACAGTTCCTTTCCCCACAAGTCTGCTCAGAGGCCAGAGGCACACAGAAGTGGGGCTTCACAAAGGACCGAGGAGCTCTAGTAGTTTCGATAGAATAAAAACCTAAAAGGTACAGGTGTCACTTATCTTACAAAACCTTCTCTCCTCCGAGCAGAACATTCCTGCTCTGAAAGAACACATTTTAATACGGGCTTTTCTTTCATCACCTCCTCAGCCGTTTGTGGGCACGTCCTACACCCTCATTACAGCTTGTTTTTAACTGCATCCAAGGGCTCTGCTGGACTACGAGATGGCAAACAAACTGGAACGCGCTGCGATTCAGCTTTTTGTGAAATTACGGCAGTGCAGACGCGTGCAAGCGCGGTGTTGCTGAGGAGAGAGAACACGCGGGAGTCTGGAGACAGCAGCCCCGTTGTTGAGTGGAACAGCCTCGCCATGCAAGCCCTTGAGCAGCCTGTTGAGCTGAAGGGAGGCGGCGGGGAGGGAAACACAGATAATATTTAGGAGTCCGTTACTAATCCACCGAGGAAGCTCTTTTCATGTGAACAATATCACAGGTGGGGACCCAGGGGAACAAGCGCAATTAGGCTGAAAAGGACAGGCGTAAAATACATTACCAGGTGAAATACATTTTTAACGAGCAGCAATTCATTTTTGTTGCGCAGCATTTGGCCTCATTTGCCACCTGCAGATCGCGTTCCATCTAATACGAATACCAGGGGGCAACAGTAGTCGGAGAAAGGACCTCACCTCCGTATCTATAAACCAGACACTATTACCATTTCGGCTTTACAAGTAAGAATAAATTGCTGACCTGTTCTTTTGGCAGGTAGGAGCGAAAACAGCACAAAACACGGGCGTGCTGGCTGGGATTGACCTTCGGCACCATTTCATTTGGGGTGAAGGGGGCGGGTACAGCAGCAGTATGCTGTCCTTTCAGTAGACAGGACTGATCCACCACTAAAGCCATCCTAGAATGGGATCCGCATACAGACCCGTATTTTCATCTGGAAATACTATTCTCTTACTCATGCTACCTTTGAAACATTTCTAAAACTTGCAATATGTCTGAAAGTACTTCAGTTTCCTTCTTCTATGCTCAAACATGCCAAGCAGGCTTTTGGAAACACTTTTTATCTGCCTGTTATTGTACAAAAGAAGAAAACCCAAGGACTTTGAGAGTACCAGGGTGACGGCAGCTTTGAGGCTGCTTTCTCATCTATCCAAAAGAAGTAGGACACACTCTATAGGTAAATGCAAATTTAAAAAAAAAATAAATAAAAATATATATATAAAAAAAATAAGCAATGCTTCACACACACAAATGTAAAATTTCTCTTTGCCTTGTGGTTGTTTTTTTTCCCTTACATGAAATGTCTTCATGTTGTGACCAGAGGAGTTAGATAGCATCTCTGTAAGCATTCCCTTTTCAGCACAGAAATGCTGGATTCCTGCCCCAGAGAGCAAGGCCTGGCGCTAACCTGGGACAAGAGAGCACACAGAAGTACTCTAGGCTATTTTCATTAGTCAGCAGAAACAAAGAGACAAAACCAGTCATAAGAGAAAGCAGAATCTGGTGCACCTTGAATGGAACAGTAAAACTCTTCTGTGGTTCACAGAGAACCAGTTCACGCCGGTGTGGCAGGAATAACACCGAGAGCAGACCACACAGCTGCTGAAAGTATTACTGAAAGCCCAACACCACAGCTGTTAGACAAGGTGCAGCTTTCGCAGAGATAAGCAGAAGACCGCCACACTGAAGGACTTCAGGCTTTCGCTAGTGACCGTCTGTATTCTGCGTGTTTATGTCGGCAAAGGGCATCAAACGCCACATTCAGGGGATGTCTTTGAGGCAACGGCACCTCCAGATCCAGAGAATGGGGCTTTTCTCACCCGTTAGGTACTCCAGCCTGGATTCAACCCTAGCTCTCCCGCACACAGCCTGTACCATCTGGTGTGGGTTTTTCTTCCCAAACATCTTTGTAGTTTTAGAATGTAAGAAACGCAGCTGCTTTTGCGGTGATGGTGCTCGGGGCCGGCCACGTGGTATTGCTGCGCGGCCAAGGCCAGGGCACGAGCCACAGCTCCACAGCAGCGTTTGCCTTGGTTAACAGTTCCCTGTGCTCGCCTGGTGTGGTTCTGGGCATAGTTCAGAAAAACAGGCACCGAGACGCATACACAATAACCTAACTGAGCTTTTTTGAACCTGGGAAGCAGCGCTTGTGGGAAAGAATGGCTGGCCAAGGAGCAGATGTTCTAACTTTCAACTCTNAGCAAAAAATGTCTTAAAGTTTGGGGGCTTGTTTGCTTTTATTCACCAAAAAGAAAAAAAAAGAAAGAAAAAAAGATCTGGTTACCCTTCAGAAGAAGAAATGTTTGCTATGTATGTGAAACACGTGCTTCCCAGTCGCTTACTGCTAAGTGCTCGGCAGCTGCTGCGACTGGAAGAAGCTCTGTGGACTGTGAATTTGCTTATCTATGTAAGCAGGGTGTTGCCTCAGTTTGAAAACAATATTCTGGCTGAGAACAGCCTGCTGAGAGTGTGAGTTTAGATTAATTCTGTTAGTATTAAAATAAAAGAGCTTATTACAACCAGAAATGCACACAGAACCCAAATTTCGCTCAGGCAGTGGGAAGGTTGCCACAGCCTGTGGGTCCACCTAACGTGGAGCAAGGTGTCTTTTGCCGGCAGAGGAGCGTTCACTCCTCGGGTCGATGAGGGGCAGTTTCTGCAGGTAACACTCGAGCAGAATGAAGAGACATAAGGAGGAAGGAAGCAGATGTAAAAAGGCAGTTGTCTGTATGTAAGGAAAGGTGTGGGAGAGAAGAAAAGGAAAACAACAAGAAACAAGAAAAAAAAGGGAAAAAAAAAGAAAAGGAAAAAAAAAAAAAAAGCCAGTGCAGGACCCTCCACCCGATCTGAATTTAAGTGTAGGACTGGGGAGAGGGCTGTTGCTTTTTAATTAAGACCTACCAAAAAAGAGAACTGCAGATGCTTCCTGAAACTTTTTGGGAAGCAAGCTTTTCTTTAAAGCTATTGAAAGACTACAAGTCTTTTAAGCAAGTTCAGAAACACAAAGCCAAAACCAGAACCCAAGTCAGTACATGAAGAGAGCAAGCTGAGGAAAGAACACCCAAGAACACCCCAGAAGAGCCATCTCAGACTGACTGCCAGGATCCCTGGGGAGGCAAAAACGGAAAACAGGCATTCTAGCTGCTCAGGACTACACTTCATGTCTGGTACAGAAACCCACCTACCATGTCCAAAACACTCAGCTGAGCCCCAGAATACAATTTATCCAGCAGAGAGGTGGGATGAAGGACTTAGGGGAGGTGGGGCCATTGCAGCTCCCTTTTGTGGGGAGACTGGGGAAAAAGCACAGGGAGTAGTTACTCCAGTGCTACAGCCATGGTGGGCTTGCACAGAAGTCTGGAAAAAGAGACTTAAAGGAGAAATTCACCAAAGGGATCCTTTATCAATCAAAACCTTCCACAACATTTCATTCTTTTAAAATAGCATCCTTGAAACTTATTTTAGTAAAATAAACCGCCTTACAGGTAAGTCCCTAGAGAAATCTACTGACATTCCAGGATGGATTCACCATTTACTCAATATGCGTCCACTTGCTGAGCTCTGTTTGAGCTCTGCTTGTACTAAACTTTCAATGTACTAAACATTCAAAAATGTCTTTTTTCGTCTGATTGGGGTTTTTTTGGCATTTCAGTGCCAACAATAGTTTAGCATTGAAACAAACCAGAAGGGAAAAAGCACCACCAGCTTCTCATCTCATTTCACTTCAAATATATCAGCTCAGTGTGTGCTCAAGTAGTCACACGTTTCACTGTCAGACGCGAGTCGCTGGTTCTTGCATGTTAGCAAGAATCTACATACACCTCTGTTCCAAACCATCACTACAGCTGATGCTCTATCACCATAGTGACTAGGATACAAAACCTTAAACATACCCAATAGAAAGGAATAGTCTCAGCTCAAGAATGACCAGAAGGAAAGCTGACTTCCATCTTCCAAGCTGTCTTAGAGATGTGTTCAGAAATGTCCTTCTTGCTACACCTGAGCGAAGCCCAGCCAGCGATCCTCCTGAGCACACCGTGACAGCAGCCAGTAAACCTCAACAGCCCAGGCATTTCCAGCCCCCGCTGTGCCACAGGGGCAGGGAGAGGTGTTGTTATTGGGACCCAAGGCTAAGCAGGAGCCTGTTGAAAGGCACAGCGAGAGCTAGAGAGGCCGAGATAACTCCACGATGCAAAAGCAATAGCTTTGGCAAAGACCCCTGGGCTACCTGGTTTTGATACGGATGTCAATCTCTGCAGCATGTACGTGAAAAGCAACAGCCCAGTCTGGCTGAAGGAGGCAGGAAGGGCATCACTCCTGGATTAAGACTCCCGTGGCCACACAGCACACTGACTTACACCAGAGAAACTGTCTTATTCTGTACCCTGTCTGTATAAAAGCTACCGAACAAGTGCAACCTGCCAAGTCTTCACAAGCTCCAGTTCTACAGTCCACCTGTGACAAGGACATGGCAAAGGCGAAACACCACTCCATTTCACGACAGATTCGCAGCATTTCACTGCAAGCATTTCCTAAACCAGTGCTTTTTAAAACTAGACTGTTATGTTTTTGATGTGATCTTCCCTGTGAGCTAAGGGATGTGTTGTGGGTGAGACAGCAAAAGCTATAGCAAGTGCAGTGGAACGTATGGTCAGTTCCCAGCTCGCAAAAGTAATGAAGGGTCTGCCACTCGACCGTAGCACCTTAGGAAACGAACCTGCAGACAGAAATGTAGACATTTGAGTCACTTTCCCAGATGGTCCACCCGAAACATGTATTTCTATTTATCCTGCTAAAACGTATAAAAGCAGTGCAATTATTAGACAGGTAAACCATTAGATAAACTAGCCAAATATTTCAGCCTGGAAAGCATCTGAGAAGAAATGTAGCCTTTTTTTTTCCAAGAATCTCAACTTTCAAAAGTCCACAAATATTGCTTAAGGGTTTTGAGGTGTTTTTTTCTCTCAGCTTGCTCTCCTGTACCTGTTCCATCAGAAGGACATCAAAGTATTTTCCCTGGCAAACACCTAATTTATGAATAAATAAGGAGTGAGGCATGAGAAATTAGAATAATAAGTGCATGTGCCTTAAAGTCAGTGAAAGGACTGCTCAAAGCCTGCCCAAATATTCTACCAACTGGACTTCCAGGGACGAACCTGCCCCTGAGACAACAGCAGTGATGCACAGAGGACTCCTGCAAGTCACATCTTGCGCATCCTTGCTCTTTCTCTGACAGCAAGAAAAAAGATCATGTATTTTCTACTAATTGGACGAGAAACCTTTTGGGGCCCCAGACCTGTCTTGCTTGATTTTCTCTCCGTCCGCATGCGCTGGGCAGACACCAGGCCAGGAGAAGGCTCCCTGTGGGAGGAACAATCCCGCAGTGTTCGGTGTGCCGCAGGTGCCTGGGGCTTGTTACAGCCCCGCTGCGCCCAGGGAGCCAGGCCAGGCCATCACTAACAACTCCCTGCAAATGGGTCAAGGGAAAGGAAAATAAAGCCTGTGCAGCAGGAGGGAACCTTGAGAGGCCGGGACTTTGCTGGCAAGGCCCGGCCTCGTTCATCTGGAGGTGCTACTTAAAAATTGCTACTTGTTTGACTTGGAAGCGACTTCACATAGCGGGGGCAGCGCGAGGCATGCGTCGCGGGGAAACCAGCTGGAGGCAGGTGCGCTGCTTTTTGTAGCGGAGGAACACTTCCTCTGCCCAGTTCTGAGGGGTTTTCTTTTTAGAAGTCTGTTTATATAATTTGTTTTCCAGTGGAGGAACATTGCTGCAAAAATAGTAAAGGATTCATTTGCATATCTTTGAACTTGGGGGGTTTCTTTTGGTTTGTTGGGGTAAATAACTTTCAAAATATTTTTGTATTTTCCACTTACTAGGAGTAAATCACAATCCATGCTGCCCCTTTGGTGCCAATAACAGTTGCAGAACCTCTCACAGTTACATTTTTTTCTTGGGGGGGTTATGATACGGGGACTCACATGCAGCTTTGTGATTAGAGGAATAGCTCAACTTCAGCAAACCAGATGTCTCCAAAGACACGGCCGAGGGAGCGTGCTGGCAGTGCGACGCAGCCTGCGGACTGCAGTGAAGGGAAGGTCATGCAGATGGGGTGTCAAAAACAGCCTGGGAAATTAAATGAGGAAAACAGATCTCCTCCCGCTTGCGCTGCTGGACAAGCAGAGGCACCCTCAGCCCAGGCACCATGCGAGGCCGTGGCCGGGCCTGCACGACCAGGCACCCTCCCCCGGCTCAGGGCTGGGTCTCACAAGATGCGAGCTCCATCTTGGCCGGCAAATCTACCAAACTCAGCGTTATTTTGTTCTCAACAGACATAACCTGTGCTCACCCCTGGACGTCCCACTGCCTTGGCAAACACGCTGTTTTGACAACCTACAGCTCCAGTCATGAAGGCAAACCACAGGGCCAGGGCTATGCTGGACTCTTCCGCTCTTCGGCAACAACCCCCCAGAGCGAGTTACATTAAGAGACTGTTGCCCAGACAAGTCCTCCCCTAAGGAGACACATGTACACAATTCACCAAGACACCAGAATGCCCTTATTTTGTACCAGGCTACCTAGCTATATGAGAATCAACGAAGACCTTAAAAAAAACAACAAAAAAACCCAAACCACAAACCAACAAAAACAAGCTGAATAGAGTTTTCACAGCCTTCCTCTTGAAACAGCAAGGACTGAAATGAATGCATCACCCCCTGTGCTCCAGGGTCGCCTTTACTTCCATAATAACAACTTCAAGGCAGCGATCCTGCTGACACAAGCGTTTGCTTTCCGAAGCCTTCCCCTTACTTGTCCTTGGCCTTTTGGGCAGATGGAAAACTAGCTGTGTTTGGCAGGTGCAGGGGGGCCGACCAGGGCTGACAGCGACAGCCACTTTTTTCTCCAAAAGCAGCAGAAGGAGCTCTTGCCTGAATTTATTCACACGGAGGCACAAACAGGCACAGTTTAATAAAACTGATAAAGTGTCACTTCTCTCAATGCCAGTTCAGATGAAACCTGGGAAAGACACGAAAGGTGAAGGAACAAACAAGCAGAAACCAAAAAGCACAGGAGGAGCATACCCTGACACAAAACCCACGAGGGCTGAGCTGCAGGTATGATGACAGCAGCTTCTAAGTATCTGCCATGGGGATTGCAAACTTTTGCCATGCGATCGCAGACACACTTCAACTCTCCTGAAGTTATGAGACCTGAAGGACCACTGAAAAAAATTCCTTACGGATAGAATAAGCGTTCACTGATGGCTCAAGGTTTATATGATATGGTTAAAAAACAACATTACTGAGATCAATCAAAACAAAACTAAGATGTCTGGCCATAGAGAGCTGCACAAAACTTTAAAAGCAGCTCAAACATACAAAATTCTCAAAGTTCTCAAGCCTCCACAAAGGGAAAAAAATAAAATAAAAGGAGAAAGATAGGAATGGAAATACGTTCAAACAAAGCAAAAGAAGCTTTCTTTTAATTTATGAAAGCTTAGACAATTTTGATCAAAGCATACTGCTTTTTTCCTGTCATCAGGCACAGAAGTCAGTTGGGTTGTCAATTCTGAAATTCTAATTAAAAATTGGGTCTGCCGAACTCTACGTGACGTGCTCAGGGCCCTGGATCCAGCGACTTTTCCTCGACACAAGAGCAGGTCAAGCCCAACGAGCCGCTGGCTCCTGAGCCTGTCCTGCACATCCACCTGCAGAGCCTCCCTTTCCAACCAAACTGCCTCTTCAAGAGGACAGAAGGATTTACAGTCCTACCATCTTTCTCCTCCCTTTTTTTGTTATTTTTTGTCCTTTGGTAAGGAGTGACCTTTAAAAACAACCCACCTGTCTAAAGAACACTCTTTCCTAGTAGGTGTCAAGGATATTTGGACAGATTTGACTGTACTGAATGTCGTGCCTCCAACCATTGAACTGAACTCGTTGTTCCCAGACTTTTTTTTTTTTTTTTTTTTTTAAATTGCTGTTTACTGAAACATTCATAAAAACCGCTTGGCAGCCCCAGGGCCTGAAACTCAGCTGTACACCCTGTGTGTACTTAACACTGGCGCTGCTGGAGAAGAACAGGGAGAACGTTTCAGATTTGCAGAGGATCGGTTACAGGTTCCTCAGCCAACCTCAAGGGAGGGGGACAGGCCAGAGTCCAGGCAGGAGCTCGCAGGTCAGCACGGATCTAGGGCAGGAGAAGGCTCTGAAAGGACTCAGAAGTTTGGAAACTCTTCAGGGCAGGGAACTTTTACTAACACCTCTTAGTAAGCTGCAGAAGTCAATCACAGATTTTTATTAACTAGCACCAAAACTAACGCACAGAGAAATGGTGCACTGAGCATCTGGCGTATTTTTCTTGCTGCTTCCCTTGGGTAGAGCACCTGGATTCACCTCTGGTCCCAGAAATTGCTGACAAATCCTAAGGAAGGCGTCTGCAAGCAAAGCCGGCTTTCAGGGAAGTTAATTTCTCCCTTAGCCTTCTGCACAGCAAGATACTGAGTTATGTATAAAGGCTGTACTTACAAAAAATATACTTTGATTACTTTCAAAACCACTGAAATTCACCGGCTTGTCACGCGAGGAGAGAAACCAACCCACGGGTCCAAACAAGCACTGAGAAATGGTCAAAAGGGAGAAAATCCCTTGCAGATGGTGCAAGCACAGCGTGAATAACCAACACAAAGAGAAGACAGAGCTGGGATTCAAAAAACAAAAAGCAGACTAAGCTGACAAAACACCCCAAAAGCTCACATTGAAAAAAAAACAAACAAGGAAAAAACACAACCACAACCTAATTTCTGACTTCAGAAGATGATCTGATTTCTTAATTGGGCCTCCCCGAGCTGAGCTCTGTGCATGCCCTTTGCCACATAGGGTAGGACAGCGCATGGCACCAACTATTTGGGAACTGGCATTAAAACTGCAGCAGAGTTTAAAAGTCTCTCAGGATGCTCTGAACTTAGGTTCAGCCTTCACTTTTTTTGAGGGTGAACAGTTCCTTATCCACTCACCTATGGTACCTGTAAATACTGCATACCGTGAAAATTACATCACAAACAGGACCTCATACCCCAAACTGCTACGGGTTTGACGCAAGGCCTGTGAAAATCACCAGAGAGATTCCTCTCCACTGCAGAAGCTGGACCAACCTCAAGATGCTCGCATCTCTACTGGTCAAGTGCATAAGTGGCACCTCAGAAACTCCATTTTCAGCCACCCTTGTCTTTCACACCTCTGTTATTTTTTTGACAGAGAACTTAATTACTACTCTAGGAACAACTCCTCAGGTGGTGAAAGCAAACCAGGCTTCCTCGCCAAGTACTCCCTGAGCGGTGCAAAGCAATCTCTCCCAGTTAACAGACACACTTTATTCCAGCCAGCACGATACCAAATTCACGTGCCCGGTTCACAATGCGAGCCAACACACGGCACAGTCACGCAAAGCTCACAGGCTCCATAAAGGCTTTAAATCCTTGGGGAGCGTAAAGCATCACACAGCAGCGGAGATGGAGTCGGTGCCCACACGCTGAAAACGTGCCGCCGACAGCTCCGTTGACTCTGGGCCACTGCAAGCCCCTCCTGCCTTGCTCCGAAGAACATCTACCAGCACCATCAGAAGACGGAGATCCCTTCCCACATAATTACAGGGTGGTGCCACCGTGCAGATGTCTTCATGCAAAACTTTGGCAGCCCACAATGAACCAGAAGAATCCTGCCGCAAATGTGGTTGGAAATAATAAAAAGGAAAGAAAGAAAAAAATAAGACAAATTTACCCTAAATTTGACAGAACTGCCTATAAATAGCTGCAGGGCCTTCTCAAGCACATCCTTGCTGTAATTTCAACTAAAATATCACGTCGTTGGGATTTAGTCCCACGTGTGTATTTTCTATCGGAAAATATCTTCACTAATACATCTTAAAGATGTCTCATCACTCTGCCCAGCATCTGGAAGGTATGCACGTGGATTTGTAAGGCTTACATGAAGCATAAGTCAGCGGTTAATCCATCTGATTATAAATCACATGACTATGGACTGTGACCGCATTAAAACTCTACCATCTATAAACAAAAGAGAAAACTACAGCTAACCTATAATTTTGGTTGACTGAATCAAGCCCGTTCCATGGACTCACAGGCATTTGGTCCCAGATCTGTCATCCAAGGAGATGCTTGGCAGCCCTGACATCTTTAAAGATTTACACGTGCAGCTCGTGGGGCTGACAGACCGGACACTTCTCCCTCCTCAGCAGCCAGTTACTCGACAAATGAAAAACAGAGAAAACTGAACACGGGCACCACAAAGGGTGCCAGAGCGGGAGAGGTGGCTTTTATCAGGGTTGCAAGCTTAGCCTGAAGATGGAGCACTGGAAATAAGGGCAAGGCTTAAACACCTTTGGCAAGACTTGTGGTGACTTCACGCCGTGAAGGAGGGCCAATGTTACACGGAAGGCAAATTTCAAGCGAAAACTTTGGCCAACTACTTCTACCGCATGACAATGCCCTCACGTCTGTCAAACCCGATGACTTATAGAGGTGATCTGCTGATCATTTTTCCTAAGATTGTAATCATCTATTGGGTGAATTTCCCCATTGACCAAGTGGTGCGAGGTCACCCTTAGAACACAGGCCTTCCAGTCCTCACAGGCAGGACCAGAGCTCCCTGAAGACCCATGGGAGACAAGCGGTGCTGGGATTATTTCCCACATGCAAACCAGTAAGCCCCAAGGGCACAACCCTCAGTGGGCTTGCTGTGGCCAGTGTGATGCAGTACCGGCTCTCCTGGAGAACGCAGATCACCTGGGACTTGTGTGGGGCTCAGTAGAGCGAAGTCTAACCTTTCCATCCTAAGTTCACAGCTGGACTTTCTCTCCTGTGACAGACGAGCTTCTTCCCTAAGCCCTGCTATCTGACCATACCTGCCACTGGGCTAGGAGAGCCCAGGGGGGCAACGCAGAGTCAGAACTGCTGACAGCAGCATTATGCCTTGATGCCCTTGCAAGAGAGAACACGTTTTTCCCAGGACAGATGCGTACTATGACTCGCCCCTGTCATCCTCCTGTGGCTAAGCGGAGGCTGCGCAACTGGCATCCATGAACTGTCCTCTCGCTCATCCCGGCTGAGTAGCATGAACTGAAGCAGGCCAGAAACAGGAACTGTTATATCCATCTCACACTGTTCAAAGTTATTTACTTTCAGGTATCTTTCAGAAGTGTTTCCTGCCCTTGTCCAAATTTCAGCACTCCACCTCCCCAGAACACGCGCTTCTAAGCAAGCTACAATCAGAAACTGCGGCGTGTGTTGTGCTGCCAACTGGTTTCGCTGCGCAGAAATGCAAAGAGGATTCCTCTCTGGAAGGGGAGTGAGGAAGCCAGTAGGAAGCCCTCTCAGAGGACTTGGTTCTGAGGGTTTCCCCTTCACATCTCGATGATTTCCTCAGAGGTTCTTCCAAAGACGGCAGTACTCCAACATCAAAGCTGGAGGAAACCGCACGGCTGCGCTTCTGTTTGGCTGCTTTATCAGAGCGGCACAGTGCTGCGGAATACTCGGAGCCTTGTGTTAATTAACCGTCAGTTTCACTAGGACAGAAATCATTACCGAAGACTCTTATTTACGGTAACGCTGCTGTTTCTCCGCAGAAAAGATGCGGGACTGGAGAGTGAAAAGAAAGAAGGGAAGGGGAAGAGATAGATGGCACCCTATGTGAGTCCTTTAAGTACATGGAAGCAAATCTGACATTGATTGGGTCTCCATCAAGCATCTAACCTCTATTAGCTGTGAAGAGACAGGCTTCTTGGGGGCAAAGAGGCTTTCAAATACACAGAGGAACAAACCCACACCTCCTCTTCTCACAAATTACACCACAGCCTCCCTCCTTTCAAATCACTTCTGTGATCCAGTCAAATGTATCCTGATTTTTCAGACTCAGTTAATACTCGTTACATGTATGGCTGCCCTGCCTCAGTGCAGGCCTATGCAAGGACATACATAGTAGTAGGAAAACTGTTTTCCTCCCACAATTTCTTCCAAGCTAATTCATAGATCTGTCCCTCTC
Organism: Baryphthengus martii; assembly: GCA_013396935.1. NCBI lineage: Eukaryota > Metazoa > Chordata > Aves > Coraciiformes > Momotidae > Baryphthengus > Baryphthengus martii. Next base: position 114,052 of record VWZK01005472.1, on the reverse strand, counting down.
CTCGTTGTCTCTGCCTAGTCTGAAAAGTCCCCACCCTCCCCTTAGGAAACAATGCATTAAGCCTGCATGAACACCATGCCTTTGACATCTGCCTGAGTTGTCTCTTGTGGCCTATCCTTTAGATGGAAAAAAAGCATAAGTAGACCAGAAATTTTTTTGATAAAATTGTCTATCTACAAAATCCAACTGGTAATGCCACTGTCAGCAGGACTGCCAAGGCACACCCTGCTCCCTCACATCAGTAAAACTCCGTGGCTAAGCGATTGACTGAGAAGTAGAGTTTAAAATAAAAACTATACATCTGCAAAGACAAGCACACAAAAGACATCCTAAGCTCCACTTTTAAAAGTAGCTGATTTAATCAGAGATCTTTCCCAATGTTCAGTAGCTTGTAGAGACGTATCTGAAATCATGCAGTTCACTTTGCACATGTCCCTTTCCCCTCGTGTCACTAACACCATTTTTCCCCCCATGGTTTATTTTGACTTTGCTTCTGTTTCTCATCTGAAATCATAACCCACTTGTTGATCAGCGAGGGCTCTTATTTCATTTGAGAAACACAGTGCCTAAAGTCTCATACATACAAAACACTAGAAATTTCAGGAGCTGCTGTTTATGTCAGGATCCCCATAGAACAAGCTCAGAGACACGAGAGGTAATCAAATTAAGAAAGCAGGACAAAGTGGAAATCAGGTATATATTGCCTGATATTTTTCAGAAGGGTGGTTATTGTGCAAAAAAAAAAAAAAAAAAAAAAATTTTGTGCTCCGAGTTGCCTGATACTTAAGTATAAATATTCACAGGAAATGCTGAAATAGCCAGACAGACCAGAAAACTCTTGCCACAGGTCCCCCAGCAGCCTTTAAACGCTGCCGCCCCCGCAGAAGGTGTTGTGGGGGCTGTGGATCCTGAGGGAAGCTGGGCAGCATGGACAACCCCTCCAACAGCCCTCGAGGCCCTGGGCAGCTGCTGTGGAGTTGCAAACACCCCGGTAAGATTAATTTCAGATGTACATTTGGACTTTTAGGGTGCTTCATGCCAGGCATGAAGGGGCGGGTTCCAGCATAAAGGCCAGTTGTTCACAGCTGAGCATCCACCACAGCACAAGTACCGTGGGCAGTGCAGGGAGCACCAAAACAAAGGCCTGGACTGAAATCAAAGGTATCAAACTAGTGCTATTGGATCCCGAGCACTTCTCAAAAACTCTCTTGCTTCGGTAGAAGTTAAATTTTCTTAGGCACCACTTCTGACTGCAAATTAGCCCCAGGTTGATGCTAACAGAGCTGACTCAGAGTGACTCACCTGACCCTAGATTCCTTTCCTCTGAGGACCTCTTTAGCTCTTTGAAAAGCTCATTAAGCGCTGCAGCTGGACAGATATTCCCAACAATACAACAGACAAGGTGTAATCTCGAAAAGGAAGAGCAGGAAATGCCTACTGTGGAATTACACATTGGGATGTTCTTGATGATGTTCTCTGATAGTGCCCTGGCACCTTCTGAATAGATTTTCACATCAAAGAATTTGTAATATAAACATACTGTGTTTACATTGCTCCTCAAAAATCATTGTCCAACATCTTCTAAACATGTATAAATCACTGATCGGGCCAACTTCTACAGCTTCCAAGACATCTGGATTCCAAGTTCAGAGTTCAAAACGCATTCCCTGATTCTAGTTATATCACCAACTCTTAAATCAATGCAATGCTTCAGCTGAGACACTGTTGAAGTTGGTTTTTTTTAAGTACTATGATAGCTTTGGAAGGGTTTTAGTGAGGAAAACACCCAGTGCTTTACCCCCCTGTAAGCCCTGTAGAGTAGAACTAAAGAGCCGTTCAACTTTGAACAAGATCCTCACAATCTGGTGCATTTGATTTAAAAATATCGATGCTTTATTAAATTACGCATCAATAAGAAAAATGCACTGCAATGCACATACAGCACAGACACACATAGGAAGGTTGGGAGCAGAGGGCCTGCCACCATGAAACATTCCAAGACTGATTTTGTGCATGAATGCTCCTCAGTGCTCAAGAGCAATGTCTTCACTTCTCATACTTCTAAATATTTAGCTGCCTGTACCGAGGGTGTGTCACAACAAAAGCACATTTGTTGATGAAAAATATTCTATCTCCATACACTGCTGTCACTGAGGACACTGCTGCAGTAAGTTACAACATGGGAGCTATGGGGAGAGGTCAGGCACTACGCGCACTGCTTCTGTGGTCAGGTCAGCACGGTGCCCACCCCCAGCCCGCCACACCAATGTGTGCACCCTCAGCTCAGTGAAGAGTGTTGTGATTCTGGAAATTAGGCTGTTATGCAAAACAGTTACAATTAGAACATGAACTGTGATTAAAAAGGTCTCCTTGTCCAAGAGCAAGAACCCATCAAGCTCACCTAACAGAGAACTCCTCGTTAAGCCTCCCCTTCAGACAAAGCAAACACACTGAAAATAAAGAAACGGCAAAAAGGGCTCGCCAACGGCCCAGCTGCTCTCCTGCTTCCTTACCTACCAGACACCTGGTTTTAGACAAACATACAAATGCATTTTGAACTCGCTTATAATCCAAATCTAAACATGGCATCGTCATCAGGTTCATGCATAGTATAAATTCCATATTCACGTTGCAATAAATCACATATTCTTTTTTTACATTCGTAGCATAATAGTTAAGAGAAATGCTGTACATCATCGAGTTCCTGCCCTCCAATTCACAAAAGCATAAACACTGACAGACAGATTACTTTTTCCCCCCTCATCACTTTACTTTGAAGTGAAGTGTGGCTTTTGATGAAGAAGGCACTTGTACACCTGAGCATACGTGCACACAGGCCCACAGGAAATGTTCAACACGGTCCAAACACCAGTGTGGGGATTTCCTCTTAGCTAAATCTGTTAGCCATGCTCGCTTTTTGCAAGATTAATTTTCCAGAGGAACCAAAACGATTAGGTTGTCACTGAGCAAAGCCACTAGTCATGCAACAAATAATAAAGCAGCAACTCCATCTATAAAAAATTACACTGCAAGCTAAAGCCAAAAATAAACTGAAAAAGAGACAGCGTAAGCAAGGAGAAGCTTAGAAAAGCCTGATGGTGTCAGCACGCTTCCTGGACACTCCTCAGCCAGTAAACCTACTGAAAAACCTGCTGGAAAAAGAAGGGTAGTTCCTGCAGTCCTTCCCTGCATGTAACTGTCAGAGGAAGGGGGAGCGATGCTCCCGCTCAGGAAGGTCAGGTGAAATTTTGTTGAGTAGAAAAAAACCCTGCAAAACATCTCCCGCAACAGCGACAATGCCAAGAGTGTCACGGGCAAGAGCCACGCCTCGGATCGCCCCACAGGAGCTGTGTGAGCGGAAGGCAAAACATTCACTGGAAGAAAAAGAGCAGCTTGGCAGAGTCCATAAAAAGCAGATAAGGACATTCCCTAAACTTTGAAATGAGACTAATCAACTTCAACTGGAAGTTTTGCAATTAAAACCACAGAGGTGGTGTTTGTTGATTTTGTTTATTTTGCTTTAGTTTTTGTCAAGTGAAAAACTGATCACTCCCATCAATGGCACTTCAGAAAACGTGATCTGGTATTTTCACCATAGAATCATAGAACATTTTTGGCTGGAAGAGACCTTCAAGATCATCGAGTCCAACCTTTTCCTAGCCCTAACACCACCATCATGGAGTTTATCGAGTTTCTTTCTTTGCACCTAACGGAGCAGCTTTAGGGTACCTTTTACGAGCAGATGCACACACACTTAGTCCAGCTCTGAAGGTCCTTCACTCCAGGCTGACAACGTCCCACCTGCCTCATGTTCAAGTTCAGATTTCACTCACATCCTGCGGGAGCCTTCCACGAAGCCCTCCATGCGTCTAAGACTCCAGCGGCGAGCAACATGCGGGCCAAATACCAGAGCTATGGGCTGCCGCAATGGAAATGGCAATCTGGACCAATTCCACTTCTTTACCCAACTTCTCTTAGCTGAATTGTACCACGCTGCTCAGGGTCAAACCAGAAACAAATGCAGCACTTCTTTTATATGAAGCTGGCAAATGGGAACCAAACAGGGGTGCGCACAGGCTAAAGTAAGAGCGCAGGGCTAAGTACATGACGACCGACTGAAGCCTGGCTTCCAACAGACCAAATAAAAGAGTGAAAGCAGTATGGAAATACCTCCCTTGAGATTTCATCTCCGAGATGGATTGGAGTCAGCCAAAAGCAAACTGGTAACCTAAAGGAGCGATGGCATCTGCCAGCATCGACATGTCTGTTATTGGGATATTGTCGCCTCACGTTGGGCGACTGTTGTCTAGACAGTCGTAAAATGCACACACACTTCAGCGGCAAAAGCCCAAGCGTCTTTATTGTCACCTGTTGTTTCTTATATATCTTTTCTCGTACACGCGTTACATGTTCATTGGATACCCAGCCTTAGGCGTTTGGCATAATTGGCTATAGGACCCTGCGAGATTCTGACTCCCTTTTATCTTGTTTTTCTGCTCTGTATCAGGACTTTCCGATCTCTCACAGGCATGGCTGAAATAGCTCAAGGTCACCATTCATGAAAGAGGTGCCAGGCCCGCTGGCAATCCCCACAGGATACAAAGTGAAGCTCTGAATATAACCCAAGCTGGACCTTTCTTCCAAGTACCAGTTGCACATTGGACCTACAAGTCTGTCAAATAACAATTTTCTGTAATGTACAAAAGACTTCTTGAAATGTGCATTAAAGACCCTGTCTACATTTAGCCCGGACTTGGGACTAAACTACAGCAGTTGCCCTATCACCCGATGACCCCTTCACAGCCAGGAACAGGGATCAGAAACAGAAGCATTGACCCGCAAGTTAAATGAGAACCGATTTTACGAGAGCGTCAAACTAACACCAATGTCAATATAAAGTATACAAAGTCATACCCACCCCGGCAAAGGCACCACAGTCACCATAACCAGGAAAGCATCTTCGGGAGCAGACAGTGAGCGAGGCCCTTCAGGGATGGGGAGAAGCAGGAGGAGAAGGAAGAGGAGGAGCCCCATCCTCACTCAACTTCCCCCTTTATACTGGCTGTGACATCTCTGGCCTGGGTCACACCTGTAGCCAACTCAGGTCAGCTGCCCTCGCTGACTCCTGACTGCTCATAGCCTGCAGACCAGGGCTGGTCCGGGCTTCTACACCAGGGAAACCAGGAAAGACCCCTTCACAAAAGGTGTTTCTTCCATAAACTCCATCAATAGAATTCTTTGTGACTGTGCATTATATCACACATCCATCCTCAAACAATTAAGGAGTGAAGCACACACACACACACCCTCATCCCTCTAAACCAGCATGATCTCCGGTTATGGCAGCAGTGCCTGTGCTGGCCGCGTTTTGTGCCGGTGCGCTGCTCGGAGAGGGGAGTACACGCGGCAACTTTCCCCCTCCACATGCCTCCTCGCACCAGGACAACTTAATCATGTTTCCCACGACACCCAAGGGATTTAGGGAGCCTTGTGGATAGCTATGTGACAAAAAAAAAAAAGACAGGGAATGCCTTTCCCACTCCCAGGCACATAAGCTGCTGCTTCGGGTGGGCTTTCCCAGCGGGCAGTCCAGTTTCACCCTGCAGCATCCTACCCCCCAGGTACTGCTGCTGACTTTCCCTGGAAAAGTTTGGAAGGTCAAGCGCAGGAACACAAGTGTCACCTACACTCCAACTGTCACAGCTTTGTGCAGCACAAACTGAAACTTTCCTCATAAAAACCTCATTAGCTCTATGAAAGTTCCTTAGCTGCTGTCCTCAGTCGTTGGCAGCAACGTGACTGGGACGTGCAATCTATTCAATACCAGCAGGAAGTGCCGACTGTCGAATTAAGCACGGCGGTTTACTTTGATGATACCCTGCCACGAGATAGGACACATTTTCACATCAAAGACTTCACGTTCACTCCTCACGGACAAACTCCTCTGACAGAGAAGCCCTAAGCCCCATTTGCAAAACACAATTCTCCACCTTGAAGCCAAGGACTCACTGCAAGGGTGGACATGACCAAACTACTTACTCAAAATACACAGCGGGTTCCTCAGTCCCTACCAAGCAGTACGGTAATCCTCATTAGCAGAATTTTCCACACAGTTACACTCTTAGAATAACGATATTATGAACAAATAAGAGGGCATCTGGGATAGTTCCATCGTGTCTCTGTTGAAATTCCAGAAAAAGCTTCTGGATTTCACACCAGCGCACAGTTTAGAAAAAAGTTATCTTGAACGTACTTCACAACTGAGCTAAATTAAAGCAAATCTCATTCCCCCAAAGTCTGATTCCATGTCAGTTGGTGCAGATGAGCATTAGCTGAACGAGCGAATACCAAAGTGCATTCAGCTGGGGTGCCGAAATCACACGTGGTATAGCCTGTTGATGAAGTTGCCTCTATGGGTCAGTCATCAAGAAGATATTTTCTGCTTCTTTGTGAGGAAGAGGTTATTAATTTCCCAGGAGACATTATCTATTAAACAGGGATAGCGACTACACACAATCTGTGCAGCGTGGCGCTGCCGGGTGAACGGTAACAGCGTGGCTGCTCCTGGCATGCGGCCGACGGAGTGCGAGGCAGCAGCTATCAGACATGGCGTCAGCGCTGCGTAAGGCAATGGGCAGAGAAATGGTGCAAAATGGCAAGCTCGAGGGAGAGGTGGACGAGGTTTTCCTCTAAACGCTCAGCATTTAGACAGAGAACCGGTTATGCTGAGCCAAAACGGTCAGCACTCAGGTCTGGAGCCACAGCGAATGCCTGTGCCCATTTTGGACTTTGTGCTTGAAATCCCAGTGCAGAGAGATCTTTCCCTCTTGTCCCCCCTGTCCTTTTGCTCTTCAGGTGCCCTCTCAGCCTGGCGCGCTTTTGTATTTATGGTGCCGCCACCCACGGACCTAGAACCACATTCCTTAGTCTCCGCAGGGGTGAGGTTTGGGGACTCCGCATATGCATGGCAATGGCGGGAAGGGAGGACGGAAGGAAGGGGTTAAGGATGGACATTGTTCACTAATTGCCCCATCTGCCATGGACCTATTGACCATAAGCATGACAACAAACCTTCTACACCAAATCCTTAAAATTAGAAACATCTGAAATGCCTCTCACAGCTGAATGCATTTGGGGAGTTTTCCTATGTGCCAAATAATGGTGCGGTTTCATCCTTTACAACTTCAGCAAAGCTTCTGAAAATAGCTGAGAAGCCCAGCTAGGACAAGAATGTGCCATTAACCATGGCTAGACCCCTGGCCCAACCAAACGCAGAGGTCCTTTTGTCTCTGCTGGCTACACGACAGCTACAGATTTTGCATCCGCCCATTTTAAGCACTTCAAAATATTTTTGTGAGGGTCTTGACAATCTTCCAGTAAAAAGCAGCTGTCAAAATGCATTGTACAATATACCAGCAGACCTCCTCCACAGTGCTGCTATAATTAGGTAGGTTTCTTTTTGTTTTGGCTTGAAAGCAGCTTGCAGAGAATATAATTTTCAGTTTGACTAAATAAAATGTTCAGAGCACATCAGGTCCATAATTACATTTCAATTTGAGAAGAATGCATGCAGTTTAAAAGCAAGCAAGCAGCAGAGTTGGTGGTAATTTATTTTACCTTTCACAGCTTCCAAAAGCCAAATCCTCAGAGTAACTACAGTTCATAAAGCACGCAGCAATTTGGGACCTCCTTCCGAAGGGAGCTCAGCACCCACACGTCCCTTTCAGGGCCGCACTTTTCCAAGAACACACACGAGCGTATTTTTGACAGCTCAATTTAACAGGGCTTCTTTCCGAAAGGCTCCTGGACAAGCCCGCTGAGGCCGAGGGTGGGGCCGGAGCAAATCTGACCCTGTGCTGCGCGGCCTTGCAGCCTGTTCTGAAGCCAAATGTCGACCCGTGTCCCACAGAAGTTTACCTGTAAAGCAGCCCATGGCCACTCTGAACCTCAGCCTGATCCCACCCAGGACATCAGCACTGGTTATCGTAAAGTTCTCCTACCGTAACAGTTTTAGGCTTGTATTTTCCTGCTGACAAACTGCTCTCTAATAATCTTTCCTTTGTATTTAATGTGATAATTTTCTCCTCTATTTTATCAATTTATTTTTCATTTTGCATTTTAAAAAAAATCCCTTTTATCCACACTTCAGGTCCTCTGAACTATTCTTTTCCACTAAACAAAACAGAAAATCAGTAGTGCAACAAGTAAAAGCTTGTTATACACCACGGCTTTTTTCTTGAGAGCGAGCGTGAATCCCTCCTAAGCCAAGACTCCCAAAACCTCCGCTACCCACTCAAAAACGCAGTCCTATTTACCCAGGCTGTGCTATGAAGTAGACGTGGCTTAGATCTTCATTCGGATTCATCATATGCTTAGTCATTTCTTTCTATCAATCGTGTCCCATATCCTCAATTCTTTTATTTAGAAATCTGATGCAGCTTCAGAAGTAATTCAAAAGTCCCCAGCAGTAAGGAGACTCCTTAGCCTTTTTGTCTTGCTCTAGTACATGAACATAAAAAAATCAATCATTAAATTACTTTAAGTCAAGCATTTTCAGGTGATTGCAAACAGCAGATAGCCTGTCCCTCCAGAGAATATGGAGACCTTAACTCTTTCTTGGTGGGCTGATGGTTTTGGGTTTTTTGGTGTTTTGTCTTGGTCTGTGGGGGTTTTTTCTTGGTTGATTTAATGATAGTCGGAGTATCTATGTCGTGTATCTGGAGAGGTGGTCCTCTGGCAAAGTGTCACAGAAGCATCATAAATGGACCCCTGCATTCCAAAGGCACCTAACACAGGCCCAGGAGTATCTCATGTAAGATACAGCTCAACTCTCATCTTTCAACAGCAGATTCAGGCCAGCAATAGCAGCTTCCTTTCGGAAGCCTTGCACTTCTCTGAGTGCTGTCTCATCACTTGGATCGTTTCTAGAAGCTCAAGACTGTGATACTATGAGCTGCTTTGAGGTATGAGGAAGACCAAACATGCCTGCAGCCAGAGGCATTTTCCTCGCTGCTGCCACGAGGCTTTCCAGTTCAAAACTACCATCGTTACCTCTGGTGCAGGAAGTTGCAGGCAACACAATCACACCACCAACTCCAAGTCGTCACCGATCACGTAGGCACTGCTGCTGCTGGTTGCACAGAAACCCCGAATGAAGCTGCCTCAAAGGAACGCACTGGCTTTTACCACCTGAGTCACTCCTGCACCTCTCTTCTCCACGTTATTGTTCACGTGGCATAGTTCTGCAAGTCCAAAAGCAGTGTCAGCGGACGGGATGTATTCAGTCCAGTACAGACCTTTCTAGACCAAATCAGAGATTTAACGTGTTTGTCTTGAGCTCCCTCAATTAATTCTACCCACATTCTCAGCCGAGTTGGCCAGGGGGGCCCAAAACATGGAGGGACACCAGAGCGGTGTTCGGTAGGAACACACCGTGGTGTTTGCAGGTCCAACACTCGGCTGCCTGGCGGGGAGCGGAGGGGAGAAGGCAGAAGGCATCCATGTCCCAGGATCAGCCCTGGGGCTCTTGGACATGATCATTCAGGAAAATTCCTGGGGTCACTGAACGAGGAACATAAGACATTATCTTGGGTTTTTACCAGCACAGTCCAGGAGTTTCAGGTATTTTATGTCTACGAAAATTGAACCACGTGTGAATTCTAAAGCACTCGATAGATTGTGACCCTTGCTGTGAAGCCTGCCGAGAAACCAGCACCTGCTCCAAGCCAAGAGCTCGGGACTCGTGCCACAGATGAATATGGCAGATGAGCAGAGCGTAAAGATAAAAAGATTCACATCATTCAGTTCTCCATCCCAACGACTGACAATAAGGACGCTGTGTCCCTGGGGAAATAAAAGTGCCTGCAGCACAGACAGGACAACCTGGGCTAGAGGGACAGAGCATGCAATATTGCACGATCCAGTCAGACATTTCCTATCCTGTTTTCAGGGTAAACAGAATTGACATCCTGGTCCCCGTTTTTCATCAGACAAAACTAGACTTTATTCCTGCCAGTAAAACACATGAACTTCAGTACTTTGCAACCATTATACATACATCTGCTCCAATACTCACACTATAGACAAGTTTGCACAAGAAATAAGGATTGAGTAGTAAAGTTTTAATCAAGTTCCACTGCATGTAGCAAGAAGTTTACCTGAAAAAGGATGAAACCCAACGGGTTAAACGTGTGCATTTCACTATGAAAAGCTCAAACTGATGTCCCTCACCTCGCTGTGCATTTGCATCACGGCCAGTCCTTCAGCTCCATGACTCTGGGGTGACTCAGCACACCACCAGTCGCGGGCGCACCGTACGGAACGGGCGTCCGGAAGAGCAGCCACAGGTCTCCTTGGGGTTAGGAGAGCCCCGCCACACCAGGATCAGCTGTTGTTTTCAAAGATGCTTAGGATTTAAATGACTTGAGAACTTGCAATTACTGAGCATGAAATCGCATTTTCACACTCGGGCTATTACAAGGATTCCAGTCAGGTTCCAGGAAGCGAATGCTGGAAAGGCAGGAGCGGTTACGATGAGCCTCACATGCCACTGGCAGGGCCAAATTCACCCTTGTTACCATTCCGGCGACTGTTCTGCAGCCACGCCAGAGATGACTTAGGTTCAGTGAATCCCACAGATGCATGAAATAAAATGGGGTTTTATGCAAATGACGGCAGTCGTGCCCTGTGACTATCTCTGAGCATTTTCCAAGTCCAGCAGGCCAGGAAGACATAGCAAAGTCTGCAAGGAGCGCTGCTAATCATGCATGCGGCAGAGCACCTCGCCAGCTCGCGTCTGCCCGGAGCCAGAGCAGCCAACGGAGCCCAGGGAGCTGGGAGTGGGGAGGCAGTGGAGGCTTCCCTGCCGGCTGCCATTGCTGCACCTTTGCGGGGAGGCAAATTGCACCACATCGATAGCAGTGACACCTCGTCATTTCAATCTCCCTGCCACCTCACTTGTTGCGCCACAAGCACAGCCAGAGAGAAGATCCACCCACCCTCTGCAAAGTCCCCTCCAGGGAGCAGGGGGAGCTGCCACCCTTCCATTGGAGGGGTGGGTGGGTGCGGGAGGATGCGGTGCCTGGCTCGGTCCCCGCCACGGCAATATAAATACCACGTGTGCCTTGCAGGGGGGGCTGGGGGGACCGAGTTAGCTGTTGGGAGCTCACTTGGCATTGCCCTAAACGCAGATGAATGCAAAGCTCCGACTTGTAAGTGAAGCGCAAAGGAGGGAAAAGCAGATTGTACCGATAGAGCTCCCTGGCACAGCAGTGGCGGTGCTGTGCCGCGCAACAGAAGGCTTTAATTATGCAGATCTCTTTCAAGGTCAAGTTTGAAAGAGGACATAAGCTTATAGGCAGTTGGGAGGTATTCTCCTTCCGCAAAATGTGTCGATAGTATCTGAAGCAAGGAAAACATTTGAAATACAAATTAAACCAGAAATGCTAACCCCACAGATTGGATCTTCTCTTGCCTATTCATTTGTTTCTTAATCACTTTTTTTCCCCTTTCACATCTGCTTCTGACTTACCATTATCCCTTTGCTCCCTTAACACTTTCTTGGTTTTTCCTGGAGTGAGGTCTCACTCCGCTGTTTTCCTTTATTTTATTCCCTTTTGTCCCTTGAGAAACAGCGTCTCCTTATCCATCACTCATTAACGTAACTGTGTCTTTCCAGATCTGAGGATCTCTTAGTTCTCTCTCCCTTTTCTCTAACCAGGTGCTTGTCCAAGTCTCCTCTGCTCCGCACCCTGACGAGGAGACAGGCCCAGCAGCACAGGCCGGAGCTGGCTGGCGGCTCCGCAAATGCCATGGGAAGGGGCATCGGCAGTAGGCAGGAAGCAGCTGGCCGCCTCGCAGAAGGTAGCTCCGTCCAGCCGAGAAGCACCAGCACGGCTCTGCTTCTGCGACCACACGGGAGAACAACAGCAGCTTCTCAAAGCAGAAAGAGAGGGAAAGGAAAATCCTCCGTCTCTCCTCTGCAAGGAACCCGCCCTTCCCATCACTGCGCCAGTGCATGCCAAAGCACCACAGGGGGAATTCTCTGACATGGGACAACAGCATGAAAAGCACACCGCAGAAGCTGCGACGACACCTTTTTGCCACTAGTCCAAATAACAGGAATAAAACACACTCTCTCCAAAACATCAATAGCAGGCCCCTTATCTTCCTGTGGACCAGTTCTTGAAACACTTCACCAGCTCCTACAGACACACGCATCACAGGATTCCCTCACTTGAACCCAAGCCAAGCAATAGCTGACGAGCTGTAAACGCACACGTTATGGCATAATGTCTTTTGTTGATATTAAGCCTACCAGTTGAACACATCCTTCTCTTCAGAAGAAGAACTAACTTCATGTATAATTTTGGAAACGCTCCAGCCTCAGCTGCAGGTAAGTTACAGCACTTCTTGTTACTTTGAATTTCTAATATATTGCCATGGAGTGTTATGGTTGGCAAAAGTAACTTGGGGCTGGCAGAAATGCTTTTGACTGCAACATGAAAAAAATACAGAAAAGCATCCTCAGCCAGAACCATCATCTGCATCTACAAGACCAAATTCTTTCTTTCATAGAGTGCCAATGTGCTCAAACAGCATAAATTATAGCATTTATTCTGTTGAGTCAGTGTGTTCGTAAGCTCCCCATCGACGCACTCACTGGAATATTTTGGTGTGCTCCAATAATATAACTGCACATTCAAGCCTCCTCACACTCTCCTACATTTATTTATAAATAAGTTACGCACGCAAGGATGCATCATGACTAGGAGCAGACACTAGAACTCACCACAGCTTCTACCCCTGCTTACGGGCAGCCAAAAACCTCTCTCGCTGAATGTGGTGCCAAAGCAATAAGCGGCTGGAGGGAAAGTGAAACAAGGCAGAGTCTTCCCCACCAGCCAGCTGAGCAGATTTCCGAAGTCCTCCTAACCAGAATGGAGCGTAGCTACTCAGCCTTACAGGATCTGCTGCTCTGCTCTCCAGCCTGTAGATGTACAGATATGTTTTCACAGGACATCTGTTCTCTGGGACCAGAGAGCTGTTTCTAAATGTTACAAGAGTTGATGGCAATCTCTTTTGGTGAGGTACAGGAAAGCAGACAAGATAATTTTTAAACTTAAGTCCATTCTGGAGGAGATACCATAGGCAGCAGGTGCTTTGATATACCTGGAGAGAGAGAGAGAAGTAAGCAGTGACTTCATGGAGCTCCTGTCCTGATTATTACGACCAGGGTTAAGTCATCAAGAGAGCAACCTAAATAAATATCTGATGTAGATATGGTTTCAAAATCCCCCAATACTGAGATGCGAAGGAATATCACAGAGCAGGGATAAAAAGCAGGTGCTTGTTCAGCTTGCAGATGGGCACATATGCTCAGAAAGCAGCGGAGAGCAAGAGCGGAAATGGCAGAAGGCAGGATGCTCTTTATGGAAGGAATACCTCTCATCTGGCAGCGTGGAAGCAGGATAAGAAAAAGAGGGCTTGAGCAGTATGTTCTTGGCTGCCCTCCTTACTGACAAGACAAAAATGATCCCACTCAAACCTTCTCTGTTCGCAATTACTGGATCTCATGTACTTTCCAAATAGATTAATACTGCAAGTAAGTTACAAAAAACAGACTCCTAACTCTCAAGAAAATCAAATATCTTGTAAAACGGATGGTTAGTGAGTAGCCTGGCTCCAAAAATCACGAAGCCAACTAAACTATACAAGCTACAAAATAAGAGTATCAGGGTGTGAACGACACTCAGTTTTTCATCCACATAGGAAAAACAGAAGCTGGATTTGATGCTTCAGGGTGGAGTTTTGCTCCTCTGTTTGTTTGTTTTCTGCCAGAACAGATCTGATCGCTTGCAGTATGTCAGATAATACCACCTCTTAGTTGTACTATAGTACCACCAGGAATGCAATTCACAAGTTTAATCCACTGTTTTTCATCATAAACATAAAGAATGGGTGAATAAACAAACACATTTCTTTTTTAAAAACCACTCGTAGTTCACATCTTAGCTACTGTACATCAACTTAGCGAAGGCAATCGAAATTCACGTTAAGCAAGCTGAGCATGTGATTCTGTTCTTAAAAAGTAGGAAAGAACCATACCTGTTATTACTAAAGAAGTGCTTGTTTGGAAAGGCATTCAACTCGCTTCCAGACACCAGGCTGGCTCCTGCCACTACCACACTGGAAACAATCACATCGCCATGTGAAAAGGTACAGGTACCAGCCTTCAAAAAGGAAATCCCACACGGAAGAGGGCAACCAAGATGAACACAGCTGTCCGTCCTTCACTTGAAAAACACAAAGCCCAACAAGCCCACCCCACCCGCTCCCATGTTTTCATAAACCCTCTACTTTTTCCTCCACATCCACATTGTGAATACTCGAGTAAGGCGGAAGTAAAAAGTCACGCCCAGGCTGCAGCGATCCGTCCTGAATGAAGTTGATCCGAGCGACTCAGGGAGAAATAGGTCCTCGTGGCTGGGCTAGAAGCCAGTGAGACCTCTAATTTTACTGTTATAGATGCAGGATTTAAGTTAGATCTTGAGATAGACATCCTTCTGCATTAGGGCAGATTGGCTTTTCAAGGGAATTAACTGCTTATTCACAAGATCATCCATTTCTAAACCATATCTGTACATTCTACTAAGTTATAAAAACTACCAGTCTCAAATTGAATCTCACTTCTTTTTTTATAAACCATTTTCCCATGAAGCTCAAACATTTTTCTCCCAAAGCACCTTCCCACTTCCACTTACTCTACATAAAGAGCTTCCCAACCAAGCAGGTAATTTTTCCACAAACTGGCACCATGTAGCTGGCATGAACACAGGCTATGCAGCTGGAAACCTCAACTCCTGACTGACCTCGAGCTGTGCCTCACACCAGGGTCCTGTCCTTCCCTGCCTTCATTTATGTTTTCCCCCTATTTCTGACTCAAACGTAGGCTGCGCACAAGCAGAGCTACACTTTGCTGTTAAGCTTTTCCAAGCCGGCATGGTATTCATTCCACATCTTATGATTCATCCTCCTAAGAGAAGTGAACGAGTCTCCAGGTTGAAGTCGGTGCTCGTGCCAGCCTCTGAGATGCTGTAATGACAGCTCCCGGCACAGCTGCTCGGCTGTGTGAGAAGCAAAGAAAGAATCCTTTGCAGAGGACTTAGGTCAGGCCTACAGCGAAGCACATTTATTTAATGTTCTTGCAAGAGCAGGTGTCCCAGGTAGTGGGCACACCAGATGGATATAAAATTCACCTTTTTATTCCCTATTCCTGTCCGCAAGGTCCCTCCCTTGTTTCCCCATTGGTTTGCTACTACAAAGTTTACAGCCTATCTGAAGCACCTAATCGCTCGCAAGAAGTCTTGCCTCTGTTTACCCCTTCTACTAACTGATTCAATTCCTAACCCCCCCTTGTTTACTTGTTCCCTTTTATGGTAAGTATCTAAAAACTACTCATTAATATATGCTTATCCTTAATAACAATTCAGTCCTCCTCCAGCAATCCACTCTTATCCTCGACCACAACAGCAGTTACTCAGAACACATCCTGATCATTGACAACTCAGAAGGCATCCCGATCACTGACAACCTCCTAGCAGGGACATAGCCATACACCCCTCAACTACAGAATGCTAAGTCATTCTGCAATAACCATGTTGCCGTCCCTTTACAGCTGTGATACACCTTTCATCACTGGTGAGAGGGTTGGTGATAAGCACACGAGTAGCTACACTCCATGGTAACGTATGTTTCTAAATGCCTAACTACACGGAGTACAGTTAAAGATTGTGAATGCCCGCACTCACTTCACGGGCACAGAACATTACAGACATCGACTCTGGAGAAGACGAATGAATAACTGCTGAAAGATCATATCAAAAGAAAAGAATCTTCAGTCTCCTTGACAAAAGCAGATGGAGAGAAGTGCTTCAGCAGATCCCTTCCATAAGCAACTCGGTGCTGAGCGAGAGCTCAGATCATGAACACACATCAAAAGTGGTAACGCACATTCTCTGTCAAGGGCAGAGGTTTAATTCTAACCCATCGTTTTCTCAGCTTCCCCAGCCTTAACTCATTCAGGATGGCGCGTTGTGTCAGCTGCAGTCCAGTCTTCTTTCCTCACAGACATTCTGTCATTCAGTTCGCAGCAGAGATAAAGAAGTAGGAGCATAAAAATAGAGCTGGTTAATATTCACCATTAGTTAAAGCCTTAACCTTTGAAGGCATGAAAGGAATGAACTAAAATCGGGCCCTGAAATGAGATGATCACTACTTATTAGGTATATTGCATGCTACAGACTGGGGGTAAAATCAGATTCATCTCAATCTCTCAAATGCAGGTGTACAAAACACCGACAGCCCCCACAGCCATTCCTCTACCCCAGTATGTAACCAGGACCAACTGCACCTCAAAGTAGAGCAGCACCTTCAAAAATTGACTTGATCGTACCGGGTCCAGCTCCAAGACCCAGAATCCCTAAAACCAAATCAGGGACAGAGGGGGTTCCCACCACGGCACTCGGAGGCTCGCAAGAGTGGATCTGGAAGGACTCATCAACACGTAGGCTATTTCAAACCCAAACAGTAAATGCCATTATGCAACGTGGTTTGGCAAACCTGAACGACCAATATTTAGGCAGGTTGGGTTTTTATTAGAACCATTCATATGGCACTAACCCAAACCAGTGTCTGAGTCTGGGGGCACTGTCATAGCAGATTCCCTCATAAAATGGCCAGGATTTTTCTCAGAACTACCTCTGAAGGAGTAACAATTATCTGTCCAGCAACTTATATCTTTTTCGAACAGTTTTCTTCATGTTAGAAGTTGTATTTCAGCATCTCTCCGTTGACGGGGATGCCTGAGGTGGAGCAAGCACGGAGGGATGGGGCAGTGGCATCTTTTAGGACAGGACAAGGAACAGCCTTGGCTGTTTTACCCTGGAACAAAGTTCGACTCTGCTTATCTTGACAGAAATGAAGTAAGAGGGGTATGGACTGATAAGAAATAAAAGGCATGATGCAGCTTTTTATGGATTTCCTCTGAGTATTAGAGGACTTAATACGTGGTATTTGCCAACCGTGCTCAGAGGTCCCAGCCCTCACAAGATGAATATTTCCCCCTTCCTCAAAGCAAAGGGTTTTTTTGCTGTTTTGAAACATATCCCAAGCTGTCACTGTAACAACAGACCGATTTTCTTGGGCTGACCACAGGAAGGGATTCATGACTGCAGTAAGATAGTTCAAACATCTTAATTGTAAACAAGATTCCATTGTATTCTCATTTATATAAGACAGCTCCCACTATATA
Source organism: Baryphthengus martii (assembly GCA_013396935.1). Classification (NCBI taxonomy): domain Eukaryota; kingdom Metazoa; phylum Chordata; class Aves; order Coraciiformes; family Momotidae; genus Baryphthengus; species Baryphthengus martii. The sequence goes on along the minus strand of VWZK01005472.1, from coordinate 96,741 downwards.
CCCCACTGTATAGAAACATCCAGTAAGTATAGTGACCACCCAGAAGCAAATGACTGAATTCCAAGAGATTGCGGGGAGGAAGACAGCTCAGTTACACACACGTGTTCTTGTTTATATAATTCTTTAGCAAAATTAAATTGAGCTTTAAGAAAATAAAATTAAATATTGATGTCAACAAAATGCAAATTTCTAGAACATCTGTTCTGGAGAAATATAATCATGCTAATCAGCACACTGGCTTAAGCTACAATTATACTAGTCAAGATTTAAACAGAACAGGGAATATTTTTAATTTTTTTCCCCTAAGTGGAAAGTCCTACGAGAGAGGTTACAGAAGTAAAACATATTGCTTTTAAGTAAATCGTAACTACAGAGTAATGTAGTCTAATACCATTAGACCAATCTGTACGTCCATTGCCGTTACTCTGTTAAAAACAACAGATTTCCTCTGGCCTGAATGGAGGAACAGTTACTCCCTATTGTCCGTAGTACATGATGTACTGAAAAGTCATCTTATAGACAAACGTTTTTAAAATCTCATAGACACAACTGAAAAGATAAATATAGCTCATCTCCATTTCACAGATTAAATTGTAATAGCTCTGAACAGATAAGAGAGCCACTGGCCCAAGCGCAGGGCTTTCAGATCACACCACTGCGGAAAATCACCTTCCTCAGGTGGCCACGAGAGCAGTGAAAGTTTGGGATGTGCTGTTAAAAAAGAACGGATGAACCCAGCTATCCTGTGGCAAAAGGACAGAAGCAGACGTCACAATCATTATTTTATTTCTGATTTGGCCCAGTATATGTTCTAATTGCATAAAATAAGAAGATACCCACACTTTTATCTATCAACCACTCGGTCAAACAACAAAAGAAAAAAATCCTGCATCTGAATTTTACAGGTCCTTGAACTCCCTGCACTCATTGGGAAATGGGCTATTACATACACCTTTGTTCATCCCCTCATCAGGGAAGCCATAAACTTCTTATTCCTTAACTTCTTTATTGTCAAAATCACCCTGGTAAAGGTACACCTACAGCAATGACAAGTGATTAATGTCTCATTTTACAAATTAGGAGAAGAGAATACAGCTCGGAATAACACTCCAAATCTTTTTAGCCAGCCTGCCATTATCTGACACAGAACACCGGAGAGGGAAATGAAGCACAAATGACCTAATGCCCATCCTGGTATGTTCGGAAGGAACACACAAGTTCCTATGAAATATTACTTCTGCAAACCCTATTTTCAGTACTGTCCGAGATTGCGGTGCTGGGGTCATTGGCAGTGGAGCGGGTCAGCAATTCTCAGAGCACCACAAAGTGGGTAATAAAAGCAAGTTTCATCAATCTTTGTGTGTTTATCTGGAGTTACCTGTGGAGGCCCACCTTGGCCTCAGCATCCTTCCTCTTCCACACATCTTAATAAGTAAGCCTATCAACTAGTTAATCCAGCCCAGTGCTCAACAGCTCTGCTCACCTTGAGCAACACTTCTTTCTCCTGGCCACACAAACCTGTGTTTTTACAACATCCAGAGCCCCCAGCTGACGAATACAAACAAGAACTGAGACACCAGCATTACCCACCCTAAGCAGAAACCCAACCTGTGACACAGTCCTAACATTCCCACACTTGTCCCATGCCAGCAAAAATGGCCCTTGCCTAAAAACCAGCTCTGTCACGGGGACACACGGGAAGCGCTTCGTACCGCAGCAGCTCATCCATGGCCGCTGCAGTGTCAAGGCGGCAGCCGTGGCACCGGAGGCTTGGCGGGTGTGTACACAACTCCTCATTGGCGCTCAGAGCAGAAAACAGCACGGTGGTTCTAATCCCACATTCAGGCAACACTCCCATTGACGTCAAACATAAATACTGGAGAGCTCAGCTGTGTAAGCCTTCTGCGGTGTTCAAAACAAGAATATTTTCAGTACTTAAATGCTTAGCATGTTCTTAAAAAGAGTTCAGATGAAGCCTTAAAGGCAGGTCCTTCCCAAACAAGAACCTGTGGCTGCAGCAACCTTTCAGTTGCACCATTTTCCTGCCTACATCAAGATACCGGAGCATCAGGCCAAGGCACAGTGCAAGCAGCATCTCCGCAGTAGCAGAACCCTCCTCCAGCCTGCTGTGAGCTGTCAGCTGCTCGCTCTGTGGCACACGGACTAGTAGAGACGACAAGCGAAGGCTCTGCAGGTATGGTGTCCGAGGATTTTAAGCATTGCCTGACAGCTTATCCTACGTGCTGCACAGAAGCCGTGACCACCTGCTTCTCTTCTGTGAGATTCCTTTTTAACTATTACATACTTTTACAAACCAGAGAATAAAATGCAGTCGCAAACGAAATACGCATCTGTCACATTTCCCTGTGAGTTACAGAACATGGCAGAATTTTGAGATAGGGTAAATCACCACGCACGAGCAGGCCCTGCCCCTCTGCCACGTACCAAGCTCCACACACGTGTGGACGTGCCTCTGACTGCAGCCAGCGAGGAGAGAACGCTGCTGGGCTCCTGTAAAAGTCACTATAGGCTGTCAGCAGCATACAGTCGTATGGGCTCGTTTTAGAACTGCCCCCTCCCTCCCCACTGCTCACTCCTTGTTTTCCTGGGCTAAAATCAGTCCCAAAGGAGGAACTCCTCCATTCCAGCAGGAATCACCATGCTGAGCACACACATTGATCAGGATGGCGGCACAGCTCAACTCCTGCCTTCAGTGCAATGCAAGCGGTGGTGGGACTGCACATGTCCGTTCCAGCCAGGATAGTTTATATTTATTACTGCAAAAGTGTAAAAAATATTTGGTGGTAAAATGAACCCAGCGGATGTTTTTGCTGGCAAGAGAGAGGGAGTGACAACTGTACTAGTCATTGTGAAAGAGTAACAGCTGAGCATGTGTGCAAGTTGCTTCACACTGACAAAGAGGCATCCAGTACTCTGTGATTAATTGGATTACAGTGGCTTTCCACTTCCCACCCAGATCAACTGGCATCTTAAGTTATTCACTTATCACCCCGGAGGGTGAAAGGTTGAAAGGAATAACTGCAATAACAGGCCTTTTGCAAGAGCATATAAAACATTTCTCCTCACCCCAGCCCCTGCCTCCAGCTCCTCTCTTTGCTGCTTTGCTACATTTTCACTACCCTCAACTACAGCATTTTTCATCTTTGGCAAAACAATCAATTCATAAGACGTAAAACAAAACACTGGGACATTGAAAAACTTTTCCTCTCCCAATGCAAAGCAAAGAAAACATTTTAGAGTTTGTTTTCTGTGAAATCACGAGGAACGTGCCGCATGAAGCCAATTTCCCAAAGCAGAATTTCAACAGTAGCATGGAAAAAAAAGCAAGTCCGTGTCACAAGATCTAAGTGGATACCTTCCGGGAGAGATGTTACTCTGCCACTGCAGGGGTGTTGCTGATACAGTTTGACATTAATTCTCGGTAAATGCTTTGAGTTTGCTTTTTACTTTTTGTAAGAACTATGTAATGATTTTCAATAAACGAATTTCCCTGCTCTTGCCGTGACAGTGCGGTACCTTTGCCAGCATTTGAGAGGGCACAGCCGTCAAGGGGAGATGGCTGACAGATATTCGTCGAATCAAGACAATTTTTTCAGAGGGCACCTAAGAGGTACAGGGAAAGAAGATGCAGCCAGCCCTCACATTTCCCTGTGGGAACTCCCTGCAGCAGACGCAGACGTTTGACGTACAGGCAGAATCACAGCACGAGCTCTTTGCCAGTTGGGAGGAGAAGGGGCGATTCCTTGAGTGAGCGGGTAAAACAGATACTGGCGCTTCAACACAATGAAACATGACCGAGACAAGTAAGAAGGTACCACATTGTTTTCTTTTCAATACAAAGACAGTATAAAAATAAGAGAAAGTAACCTCTCCCCCCATAAAGAGGAAGGAAATGAGAGTACGTAAGAATCAAGTGGCAGTAGAATGTCATCCAGGAAACGAAGTACCCAGTAACAAAATCTTCATCAAGAAAGCAAATTATATTCTGTATATTTTACGGCTCAAAGCTTTCTACCTCAAAACTGTAAAATATGTAGATGTTCTTATCATCACTGATGAAAACTATATTGGAACTAGGCTAAGTGTGTATCAGTTGCTTCGCTGAGATGTCATGAAGTCTTGTATGTTAACCGAGCACGTCCTGTGTAGGTACAGAGCGCTAACGATCACTTTCCCAAACCACAATGCGTAGGACAAGCGAGTCTTGACAAACACCGTCATTCTGGCATGCCTGGGATGTTGCTTCTCAAGCGGTGGTGTTGACAGTCCGCTTTGTCTCTCACACTGCCAGCATGATCAAAGCCACGCTTTGTCAGCTTGCTCAACACCGAGCATTTTGTACAGAGCTGGTGCTCAACCAATGCTGTCAGCACACCCGAGGCCGCTATCATCGGGCTGGCTGAAGAACGAGCCTTCGCAGAGCTGTTGTTCAGACACCCTCTGATGTTTTCTCTAACCTACTGGGATGCGCGAGCACCGCTTGGCTCTGCGGAGCGATGAAAACGCAGCCTCTTCCCAATGTCATTCACAGAGAGGCCTCAGCTATTTCACGTGACCAAACAGATCGTAGGCAAAGCAGTGACTCAGCTGCATTAAGATTAACAGCTCCAAACCCACAGAATGCAGAAAACAAAGGATATAATTAATGTTTACTCAGATTTTTTAATCTTATGGGACAAGTGCTCCCTTTCTGACTCCTACTAATTGTGGCTGAGTGCCAAGCGCCCAAAGCCACAGGTGGAATCCAACTAATCCACAACTTATGAATCCCAATAACTGAACCGGTGCTCGCTGTTCATGAAACCAGAATGGCGATGGTGGTCATTATCAGCCTCCTGCGGAATGCTGCAACAGCAGCTAAATGAAGCCAAGCAACACACAGGGCAAGCGGCGCGCTCCGTCCCAACGAGCCCCTATCTGCACTGAGCCCGGACCCAGCACTAACCTACAGCACTTGTTCCATCACCTGGTGACTCCTCTACAGACAAGGTGGAGGGGGCGGGGGGCGGGATCAGGAAAGGGAGAGGAGACTCATGGGTTCAGTTAATTTCTGGGGGGGAAAAGGTATTTCAGAAAGAACTTGTGTCATGTTGTGGGCACTCCAAACAATTAAGACAGTTAACGAAACAACAAAGCTAATACCAATGGTGATATAAAGCACACAAAGTTATACCCACCCCAGCAAAGCCATAGCAGTCACAACAACCAGTAAAGCACCCTCGGGAGCAGGATGGCGAGCAAGCACCTCCAGGGATGGGGAGAAGCAGGAGGAGAAGGAAGAGGAAGAGCAGGATCAGGAGGAGCCCCATCCTCCCTCAACTTCCCCCTTTATACCAAGCGTGACATATCTGATGTGGGACACACCTGTAGCCACCTCGGGTCAGCTGCCCTGGCTGACTCCCCACCACTCACAGCCTGCAGACATAATTCATATCGTTATCTCGTCCTCTTGCAGACAACAGCTCCAAAAAAACCAACCTTCTTCCTAAGAGGGATAATCAGCTCTCTGGATCTGAAATGTCATGCGAGTTAGTGTGGCTCCCATGAGGATCTCATGCCCCTCTGCCTGCTCTGTAACCACCTGTACACTCGCTTCATTTTTAATAAAAATCCTTGGCTTCTGATCATATGGCTAGTTTCTGAAAAAAGTTCAAAAAAAATCAAAATAAATTACTCGTTCTGAGTCAACCTTATCTACAATTCTATTAACTGAAAGGTTTACGAGGCATGATTTTCCCTAGGAGAAGCCATCCGAGCCTGATCCACCTGGAAATACTTAAACAAATGTTATTCTACACTTGGTTAGAGTTTCGTTTATTTCTTCCATGCAGCTGACTGGACTCTAACTCCCAGAATTTTTCAATCTCGCGGCTCAAACAAGACTTTAAATGAATGCATGCAAGTTTGTTCATCACTTGTTTTTCTGTTCGTAGGCTTCCTGACACTCTCATATTCCAATTCATCTACATGATCCCAAAATAATCCTTCCTTCTGGAGTTGTATTTAAAAAAAAAAAAAA
>VWZK01005472.1:41700-89968 GCA_013396935.1 Baryphthengus martii | reverse complement strand
TTTTTTTTTTTTTTTTTTTTTTTTGCCGTAGGCATTTGAAACATGAATCTCAGCTGGACAAATATTTATTTATTCAGAAATTATTATTAGTTTTACATGTTTTTTAATGATTTTTTTAGAAGCCAACATTATTATTTGCTTCTTTATTTATTCATTACATGCAATAAAACAATTAAACTTAATTTTCCGGCATAATTTATGCACATGGAACGTATGCAATATGTGTATTAAAAGCTGTTAATTATTAATAGCTTGTTCTATGTATATAGACACATATCACACATGAATTATTTGTCCAAGATGCATTTCTATAACGCTGCTTGCAATGGAAACCTGGCCTCTAGGATTCAGTGTAACTGCACCCAGCAATACACCCAGCAATGCTGGACCAGGAAGCAATTTTTCTAATTGTTTTTCTACCCCTGAAGACATCGATTCATTCCCTTTGACCTGTCAATTTACATCTCGAAATACTGACACCTTTTTCCAGCATAGAATGGAAACCTTGCTACATTTATGGCACGTATTTAACGCTGAGCACACGCGTGGAGAGGCCGCAATGAGACCAGAATGCTTCAGAACGCAAAATAGAAAAGGCACAGATCAGATTTATACCCCAGAGTAACTTTAAAAAATTACGGATGTGTCGGTAAATCACTCCACCGTTGCTTTACAGACTAAGTAGCAGCTGCTAAGGGAGGAAAAAAAAGGACAGGGTTGTGCAGAAGGGAGAAGCAAATGTTACAGATGCAATTGTGGAACGGGAGCCTGACAGAAAACACGCTGTTCACATCGAAGGCTGCTCCGAAAGGCACACGGGTGCTTTCCGAAGGCTGACACGCGCAAGGCCGGCCCCGCGGGTCGAAGTAGGCAGCTCCCGGTTCCCCTTGAGTCCGCTCCCTTCTTGGCTACATCCTGCAAGGTTGTCAGGAACGAGTTTCCTGCTAAAAGGTGCCCTGAGCTTCCCTGGCTGTTTGCTTTACATCACTGCAAGGTGACAGAGACGCCTTTGGACACTCTGGAAGTGCCACTACGTGACATGGTCTTTCAGCTCTACATCAGCGAATCAGCTGCGATGCCGTTTTCAAGAACTCACAGTCTGCAGGCTTTTTCCTGCAGAAGCTGATGCCAGCTCGGGTAACCCTCTGCAGATCTACTTGGAATGGTGTTTAACACCACCAAGGTCGATCTCGAAAACATGCAAACGTGCCATGCCACAGACGGAGACCAGCCCTCGGAGACGAGCTGTACTCTGCCCGAGACGGCACTTAAAACACTTGTCCAAGCAGGAATGCTTCTGTCACTCAAAGGAAAGGCACAAGCCAGGGCAAACGCTTTTCTGAGTGCGTCACGCTAACACCTTGCGTGCTGCTCTAGTATGTTACTACAAAGCTATTAACTGCTGCACTGCTCAAGACGAGCAATAATCGTGTATAGGAAGGACCAGAGAAGTCCACGGCTTGCAGCTAAGTCAGTATTTCACCACTTCATTGAGTAGCTGTCATTTATACAAAATACTCCTTTGTTGTACCATCAGCCAGCCACAGGACAGATCCTGCAGGTCATTACCAATTCCTGGACCTTATCCATTGGCAACAAGTAACAGAGGTGGTTACGGGAGCGCACGGTCTGACACTTCTCGCCTGTGGCCTCACTGCCCATCGCTGTACCCTGCCCGGCTGCACTGAAGGGACAGCATCCACTCTCTAGTGTAATTGCTGACAATCTAACTAAATATCCATGAGGGCCAAGAAAGTAAACTTTTCTGCTGAGATCTACACAAGATCCCAGGGCTGGTGGAAAAGCAAACTTTCCTCCTGACCCTCCTGAGAGCGTCCCCTTCCCAGCCGCTTTTCCCTCACGGACCAGGGTTTGGGAAGCACTGCCAGCAGGAGATTTTCTCGAGGATACAATTTCCAGTTAAAGCAATTGCTATACAGAGAAAAGTCTTCACAACTTCCACTGAAAAAACCCTACGAATGTTCTGGAAAAGAAACTACACAAGATTCTCCCAGAAACACTTTCGAATGATTTTGAAGTGCAATATCTAATACAAATATTCATATCAAACGATAAACTTTATGGGACACAAAGTCCTTCTTCATTATCATTCACAGTAGGCAGATCAGTTGCTACGGTACAACACATAAGATGATAAAACACTTGTCTCCAAGCACTTTCTTGTTTGCTATGACAGAATTTAATACAGTATTGACAATCAGTAACCTACACAGGTGATAAAACCTTGATAAAAAAGTGTCTGCTTTGTCACCTTTCTAGCAGGACAGCTTGTATCCTATTCACACCTGGCCAGCTTGTGTCATGGGTGATAGCCCAGAGCCAGATCACCCAGTACACCCTGGGCAGCAAGGACCAGTCTCTGGAAGTCAGAGAGGCTAGGCAAGGAAGGGCAGAGGAGCAGCCCCAAGCTGGGCCAGCCCTGCCTCGAGTGCCGTGGCATCCCTCGCTCCCCAGCTCTCCAGCCATAAGCCACTACCAGCCCTCCCCTCCTTGGGCCCCGACGAGGGCCGTCTGTGAGGATGGCACAGCATCGGCCAAAACTTGATAAACGATGGCAAAATAGGGAAATGCCGCCAAGACCCACACATACTGAAGAACCGTAACTATGATAACCCTTTTTTCCCCTCCTGATCGACTACGGAGAGGTCAAGAGTCTCAAAGTCTCTTTCACATGCGGAGCTGATTATTTACCCAGGAGAAACTGGCAGACATTATCTCGCTTTTCTGCTATCTGTGTGTGTCACAACCTTCCTTCCATACGATGTCTGCGAGACCAGGGTGTGAGGACAGGGATGCTCAGAGGCACATTGGGCTCTGCTGAGATGGTGCCAGAGGTCTGGAGAAACAGAGATTGTTTCTTTCAAGTCCAGCCACTGATAGCTCACTTCGATCTTCCCTTCTGACATCTTTATACACACACATTTTTTTTTTTACGATAAAAATCATAAAAGCAAATTAACAAAAAAACACCACAAAAGAAACCGAAACCAAAACTTCCTTATCAACAATTATAACACAGCTACACAAATAAAGCTGCTCATGACAACTGCACTATCAAGGCCTTTTAAAACATCAACAAAACCTCCCAGGGACTGAGTGCAACCACTTCAGCTCTGGATATTGCCATTTAATGGCCAGCAAAAGGCCTGACCATCATCCTTGACTTGAATTTGTGTGGAAGCACAACTTGGTTTGTGGCTCCAAGGGGATAAATGGCAGGAGACACCCTGAGTCTCTTAAGGGAGCACGTAACAGCTCAGTCAAGGTGTCTCGCTCTCTAACCAAGTCCTCTGAGTGCCTGCGGCATTTTCTCCAACGCCGCACAAAGATTTATAAGGAAAAAAATCCTGAAACGGAATCATTTCCTTCAAGTCTCTTGCCTTTTCTGGCCCTTTTCCAATCAGATGCGCCCCTTTCACAACTTCCTGCTCGGCGGGTCTGTGCGCCACACATCACAGGCACACACGGGGCTCCAACAGGCCGGCGCACGGACGCTCCTGGGGAATCAAACCGTTTTTAATGAATATGTTACAAGAAGGAAACATGACGTGGAGGCTCTTTGTGATAAATATAGCAAGACACTCGCAAAGGGGAGATTCAAAAGTGTAAAAATGAAGAGAAATCAATCAGATGTTATCAACTGCACACGCACCACCCAAAAGGATGTTGGCTCATGTACAAAAGTATGGTTGACAGCACTAAAGAAAACAAAAGCCAAAAAATCCCCACCCCAAACCACTACCTCAAAAAAACCTTAAACCAGAAATGCTAAATGGAGAATATTAAAACTCAAGTTTAGTTGTGTCTTTTGCATCACCAGGCACACAAACCCAAAAATACAGCGTAATGACCTGTCACCACTTCCTTATTGCGGATCCTGTGGCTATTAGTTTTATCACAGCAGCTGTAAAAAGAATGGGAGGATGAGGCAGAGCAGATGAAGGGAGGTGGCATCTGGAAAAGCCGGCACTGAACGTTTCGAGTTGGACCAAAAAAAAATAAATAAAAGACTAGCCAGAAAAAACCTTAAGCCCAAGAGCCGTCAAGTCTAGGAGTGGGACACAGGTTACTCTTACTGGGGTCACTGGAGCTTCAAAGCCATTTTTTAATAAGCCACCACCCTGCAAGTCTTACACACACGTCTTTAAGCCCCAGGGCGTACTTAAGAGCCGGCAAACATTCAGTTTATGTTTAGTTTTTTCTTGTTTACATTTTTAAGAATTTATATTAGTCATGTTCATTTAATCAGTTGCCTTAACAGCATTTCACTGTGTGACATGGGTTTTAACAACCAGAGCTATTAAATATTACTTACAGCACTGAACAGTAAACAGAGTTTAATTATTAAACCCAGGGCTACAGCAAACACTGATTTTCATGAGGAAAGTAATACAGGTATTTTTCCATGCATATACAAACGGGTGCATCCCTGTGAAGAGCAAACACTTGTGGGGAAAGACTGGCAGATTGTAAACTCAAAATAAGGCCAAACTAAGGCAGGAAGAAATTATGCAGCTGGAAAGCTGTTCTGCAGGCTGCAATGAATATTTTACAGCTAACCTCATGCAGGTTGCTTTATGTAAGGGAATGTATTTTTCATGTTGAGCGTGATTAATCACATTATTACTGCCAACGTTGTAAAACACATTACTTATATAAAACATGGCCCAGCTCTACGCAGAAAACCGTCACGTGCAGTTTCCAGGGAGATGAGTATCTGCCGCCGGTCACCGGTACCAGATCCACAGGCAAAGGCCAAAGCGGACCCGGTCAACGCACTGGGCCGTGGATGATGCTTCCAAAAGCGCTTGGCACCGACTCGCTCTGCTCTTGCCAAAGTTAGCAGGACCTCGGTGGCACAGTCTGGAGGCTGATCAGCCTACATGGGCCTGGTGCGTTAGGAGCAACACAGCAGTGAAAAAGAAAGGAAAATAAATAAAATAGGACTTCATAAATGCTGAGAGTAAATGTCCAGAGAGGGTGAGAAAGGAAGGAATCCTCAAATAGATGTTCAAAAGTTTTATTTCCAGAGAGCCCTCAACATTATGTCAATACCATTACTTCAAGGACATGCACACAACCTTCAGGGAAAACGAGAGCTTGGGGAAAGCTCCGAAAAAGTCCCAGATAAGAGCAGCACATGCAGCAAGTATGGCCAGGGACTGACCCAGCAGCAGCCTCGAAGGCACATGCTGTGTCGGATCCTGTGTCGTTGTCGAGCAGCAAGGGAATAGAGAGCAAGCAAGGATATTATCCAAGTGAGGGGGGTCATCCTTACCGAAGCTTTATCAAAGTTTCTTTCACCTCTGCAGGGGAAAAGTTCTCATCACCGTATAGTGAAAACCAGAGGTCCTGTTCCCAACAGCAATGCTCAGATTCCTCTGAAGCCATCAAGGTTGGTTTGGGGTTTTTTAATTAGTAGTCAGCTTTGAGACAAAGTTGTTCATTAACAGGCAGTAATTTGTGCTTCCTTGTACTGGACTGTCTAACCAGTTAACACAGCCAAGTTTCAAGGATGCCCTATCTATAGAATAAAGTTTAAAACACTCACGTCCTAATCTTGGCCGATCGGCACATCTTCAAAACATCTGCAAATCTTGGTGCGGTGCCCAGGAATCATAATTATTTCTGAGGAGGAGAAACTGAGATTTATTGAGTAGGACAGGGCAATACCTGGAAAATTATGAATCTTAGGGAAGATATGCTATTGCTAATAGCATTTCAAGACTTGATGAGAGTCAGCACTGTGGAATGGCGAACTCCAGGAGTATTTTTAATGATGTTTTTGATTACACTCTGTTTAAAAGAATCAGCTGTCAACACTGATCATTTCCTTTTGTATAATTCATAAAGCGGTTAATTTCAGGAGCAAAAATATTATGGGTTTGAGTAATTGGTTGCTGAAGCACAGTAGGTACTACATCTCCACATCTGGTGACTAGGAGCACGTGCTTAGCCTGCTCCACTCCCGCTCAGAAACGTTCTGTGTGAAGGAATGTGCTCCCACACATAGGCTTTCTGCCTGAAGCCGGGGCAAAGGAAACCTTCCCAGCGAGCACAGAGGCCTCGCAATAAATGCACGGCAAGCGCAATGGCTCCGTCCTTCTCCAGAGGCAAGACATCCACGTAAGGCTTGGAGCAGGCTAAGGAGGTCATATCACGGCGAACAAAATCGTACTTGCTGGTGGGTGATTGTGCTCAGGGTGGTTATTGCCAGCAGCCCCGCACCATGCCACCCGAACGTGACCCTGCTCTGTGAGGAGCGTCAATCGGCCCCGTACTACCACGACTTGACGCTGTTACACGATTCAGACGCTTAGACCCGTGGTCTCTCAGGCACTAATTTTCAACTTTTTCTATTTCTGAGCATCTAAAAAGCTCCCCAGAGGAAATGGAAGATTCACTTCCACTGACAAACTGGTTCTAATTCCCATTGTGTGGTTTGCAGACGTCACGCCGAGGTCTCAGCCAAGCTGAAGACTGTGGTGCCTGGTGTGATCGGTCCTGTACCAGCACAGGCCTCCCATCTGCAGGCTGCTCTCCCCAACCCTGCTGCTGGTGCAGAGCGCTGACAAACACACATCCCGATAGCGGAGTGAGAGCAGTGCCGACCAGTCTCCCGAGCTTGGAGCCGGAGCCTGGCCTTTGGCAAGGACATGTCGGGATAGCATATCGATGAGCCTCCTACGAACTGCAACCCGCTCATGTAATTAGAACGTATGTAAACCCATACTCTTTGCATTTAACAAATACATTTAATAAAAACTTTGATTGCTGTGACTGCAGTACTTAGTCCTGCAGCCAAATAACTTCGCTATGCTCTGATGTTTGCATACAGTGCTGATCTCAGGTTCTACAGGCTCGCGGTGATACAGCCCAGGGGCTATAAATACACCGAGGACAGTTGGTCTTACCCTGAATTGCTGGTGGCATAGGGCACTGGAAGCCAGAAACAGAGAACACACACAAAACACACAGATAAGCGTTTCAGAGTCATTTCTAAACACGCTTCACAATTATGCGCTTGGAAACTGGCTTTTGTAATCACTTGTAATGTGATTATTTGTGGATTTTATTGTCTTTCTGTTTGTGCATTTATAAAGAGAAACATATGGCTGAATTCTAAACATGAAGATTCAGTACTGTTTAATGAGGACAATTTCTCCTATACTATTCCTGATTAAAAAAAAAAAAAGAAAGAAAACAAATCAGGAATGCAATCTTTCAAATATCTATCTGTTTACGTAAGTATTAGAGAAACGACTGTACTGGTCTTCGACTAAATCCCTATCTGCTAATAATTTAGTCAAGAAGAACTCTCAATATGAAAGCAAATCTTTTTCTCATGCAGCAACAGATCTTGCAACTTTGAAGTCAATTCCCACTCTCACATCCAATGTTTTCCAGTTTTTGGTGGACACTTGTAAAACAAACCCATTTCCTAATTGTCAACCCCACGTGTGTCTGGTCGGATCTGAAAATCAAACTGGGACTATTTCATAGATCACCAGCGACAAAAATAACGAAACCCAACTTCGCTCTGCACAGTTTCAGCTGTTTTAATCGATGGTTGGGATTAAGGGCAGAAGTTTGTCTTCTAAATGCAATTTAGTTAACAGGTCAGCTGCAGATCCAACACACGGAATATTTTCCAAATCATTTTCTCTCAGATCGCCTTTAGAGGATTACAAATAAATGCTATTTAAAACTTACTTTAGTTGTGATATGAAACAGATGGAACTCTCAGTTTCTTCCTCTGAACTACAAGAAGTTTTGCTCTTTTAGAGCACATCAGGAACTCAAACCTTGTATTTACCCTGACCTCTGGGCTCAGTGAGGCTTCTTGCACACCTTACTCTCCCTGGCAGCCCTTCCACACTGCCCCTAGGTTCCTACATCTCAGGCCTAAATTTTGCAGTATTTCACTCCACAAATATAACGACGGCACCTTTCCCGGCGGTAGGAATTTCCGGGTGGGAGCATTCCGTTAGATGGCTAACTTCAACCCATAACGACATCTTTTCCAACCTAAAACGGTGTCACATAAAACCACTGGGGAAGCCATCTCAAAGTTTCAGTGAGGGCCAAAATTGTTCACAATTACTCTCAAATACTTCAACAGTCTGTGTCCTTGCATACCCAGTTTTTGGTACCTCTCAGCCAGGTGTAGGTGCCAACTACAGCTCTGACAAGCCAGTCCTTGTTCACTCTGCCACAAATGAACGTCTTCCTTTACTGCTGTCACAAAACTAAGCAGATTTACTGATGTCAAGTGGCAATGTGGGATGCCAAAGCGGGGAGTTTTCTTCACAGAAACACCTTATTTTTTTTAAAAATTGGTCCTCCCACTGGAAGGAGATTCAAGACAATTTAGCTACCTGTGCATCTTTTCATACACTACCATTTTCTATCGCTTGTTTCCCAACAACGCATCACCTGACACCACACCTGCCTCACAAGCACCACGTCCAGCGCCACTGTTTTCTCTGTTATGTCCTAGACAAAGTACTCCTCCCAGAATGCCATCCACTACCAGAAGATCCTGCAGGATCCCCACCTGCTGTGTCTACGGAGCGACTTCAGAGAGTAGAGCACCGAGCAGAGCAAAGCAATGTGGCCGAGGGATGAAAGCAACCACCCAATTTGACCTACAGTGCTTTTCGGAGAACTCGGAAAAAGGAAAATATCATCAGCCTCCTCTAACCAAACGTAAAACTCTGTGCTATTGGGATTGTTCATAAAGCCATGCAGGAATTTCTACTATTTTTACGTTCCAAGTCTCTGAACTGAAGCAATTTGAAAATGATAATTCGTTAATTATATAGAGAAGCCTATCGTTTACCGCCTGTAAGTGGCTGTCACCACTGGTTAGTGCAGAATAATTATTCTAAAGAGGAAATCATCGACCTCGATTTCCATGGGTTATGTGACAGCAAGCATCCGCGGTAACAGCTCTAGCCTGAGATAAAGTCTCCAGCAAGGTTCAGTGCCGTTGAAAAATACTGAATAAATACCAAGAGTTAGCAAGCCACTACAGCGTTTCAGAAACCGACAATTACTTTTGCTTGATAATTAGAGGCTTGGTGAGAGGCATGCTGCTTACACCATTTCAGGAATGTTTGATCCCTATCCAGCTGAAGCGTAGAGTTGCGTAACTCTGCTCGTTAGCGGCTACATCGGCCCTGAACACCACCGCACGCAGGAGGCAAGGCGGCTCCTGAGAAATGAACAATTAGAAGAAAATAAGTTACAGATAGGAGTGAAGAGAGATACAGATGCTGACCCCAAAACATGCTTTTCTTGAGAAGTCTGAAAATTCTTTCAGAAACATTAATATAGTCATCCAACAATGCTCTCCGAGGCTGGAGGAATAATATAAATAAAACCTACCAGCTCTTTCTTAGGAGGAGGAATTTGTGGAGAAACAAGGACACGGTTTTGAAGCACTGCCTGCTTGGTACCCAGCCTGACTTTCAAGCGCTGAGAGCACACACGGCACCTTCGCAGCGCGGGCATCTGTCCGCTCCTGAGACAAGGGGACACTTCCGAAAGGAATCGCAGAGAAGCAAAGAGGCATTTTGGGAAATCACTTTGAAACTACATGTTTCAAATTGATTCAAGCCTGCTTCAAACTATTAAGCGAAGAAACCTTTGAGCGTTTTGTTTTCCTAGGTGAACAGAGGGATTCACAGGAACTTTCTGGGGTGGGAGGTGAGGTGTCAAAGAAAACCTCAAGACTTTCAGTTGCAGAAGCCGGCAAATGAACAGGATGAAACTGGAGGAAGAGCAAGCAAAAGTTACAGCCCACGCTGCCTCAGCCATAAATTACACCAAAACTAAATCAGCTGCCCGGAAAACATTTTAAGTTGTCAGCCAGAGCGAGGGCAGAGGAAACCACCCCCCAAAAAGTGTATCACAGCACAAAACAATGCTCTCACTCCACAACAGCTCTCAGTGGAGAGGGGAGGTAAAAAAATTTAAAGCTCTGAGTGAGTGTGATTTCCAATAGGGCCCCAGAAACTTTTTCAAAGGCTTGTCACTCATTTTGTTAAACTCCTCATGCTCGCAGCAGAGCGGGTCCGGGGAGAACTGGATTCCCCTTCTGCAGGTGCAATTTTGCATACAAAAAATTAATTCCAGATGCAAGGCAGAGTACTTGTCCATCTCTATAACACAAACCTGTAGTTTGACTGACATTCGCTTGCTGAAATTCCCATCTGCAGTTCAACTGTGGGTTAAAAATGGGGGGAGCCCTCTCTTGAACAGTCTGTGCCGATCTATCTTTGCTCTGCCCCATTGCCACATATACAGTGATACACTGGGGCATGAAGAAATAAACCTACATCTTGACCTTATGCAGACCATTTTAGGCATATAATTCATGTATGCCAATTATTTGTGGTCGATGAAAATATTTTTTCAATTATAAATTAAACTTAAAGAGAAGAAAACCATCTGGAAAGGTCTTCTGTGTGCTTGCAAATATGGAATTCTGGAAAAGTATGAAGTCTTTCTTTGGGGATGCCGAATCATTTTAAATTCTAGATAAATCATATTTCCAATTACTCCCCCTCTCTTGACCCCCCCCCAATATGCACAGCATTGGAATCCGAGGAAAGCACAGGATACAAGCCTTTTGTAGAAGTAATGAAATGTCACAGCTGGCTCTAAAACGGTATAACAGCTACTGAGGCTTTCTGCCAGGGATCGTTTCCATTATTTTGTATCAAACATCTAACACATTCTGGATCGACACTTGGAGCAGGGTCCCAGTGCAGTGGCGCACCAACCACAGCACCTTGGGCATATGCCTCACCTGGGGCTGGATTTTTCACTGAGCTGCAAGTGCCCTGACCCCAGCAGGGGTCACGACCCTGGGCAGGTTCTCCAGAAAGCCCTATGCTCAGCCACAGGAGAAAGACAAACATTTTCTCTGGCAGGCTAAACTTCTCTATTCAATTTTTGAAGTTCAAAGAAGAAGTGGCAAGAAAAATTCATTACTGCCATTCATAATTGCAACAGAGTAAATACAACCAACCTCTTCTTTTACATAGAGAACGCTATCAAAAAGGCAGGTAAACCATTATTAAAAGGGTGGATTTTTTTCCACTCTCTGAAAACGAATGGGACTTGGCAGTAGCAGCAACTCCCTGTAGTTGTTCGAACCTCATTGGGCATATTGTCCAGTGCTTCAATCCAATAGCTCTGGAGGGCTCCACAGGGAGTCACAGCTCTGCCAAGAAGGAACTCCACAGTCTCAGTCACCAAATCTCCACTTCGCATTTGCTATGTAAACATTCCGAGAGCTATCGTGAGTGAAAAGAGCAGCTAAAGCATCTCCAGCTCTGCTACTCTGCTCTGGCTGGGCAGCGATACAGGAAAAAAGGGTTTCTGGTGTTGGAGGGAGGACTCAGAATTGCAGACTCTTGAGAACAGTGCAGGGAAGCACAGTTTCCCCTTGTAAAACTGATGGCTCTGGTTCTGACTGGCAACCCAGAGCACTTTGGTAAAGAGAACCGGGACTCCTGTCCAAAAAGCCTCTCCAGAAGAGTGAGAAGAGACTTGATTTCTTAGATTGAGAAATCTACAAAAAGAGTAAAAGGGCTAGTGAGTTAGAATAAGATTCAGGCTATGAAAATAACAGCTGTAATAGAAACTTGATCACGAGTTACCCACGAGGATGCTTCTCCTGCAGGCAAGCCCTGGTCGTTCTGAGCAAGTAAAGACTAAGGAAGACAGACAGACAAACACTTTTGTCCAGTTCTCCTTCCCCCACCTGCTTAGATGTGCTTCTGTCACAGCAGATCTCAGTCCAGCTACACCTGATCATGTTCCGGTCGCAGAACAGAACAGCTTGAGGGAAGCAAAGATGAGAAGAGTTTCCTCCCCTGCGCAGCAGGTATTGGGCACGCTGACTGACAGCCTCGCTTAAACACCCTGTTTACTGTCCTCGCACAGCACAGACTCACAAAAGCCACAGCCCAGGCTGCCCTGGGAGCGCCGCAGGACGGAGTGTGCGCTTCCCACCAAAACACAGCCCAGCCGGAAAGAAGGTGGGAGAGAGGAAGCATATCTTGGAACGGCAGAGGCTTCCGAGCCCACCAACACCACTGCAAATAAGAAGTTTCTGCTAACAATTACTCATTCCATTAACCATATTGGGTTTTGTGGACAAAAGGAAGCTGTATCAGCACATCTCGCGTTTCCTGGCTTAACTCTGTGCTGCTCAATCTGGCCCACAAGAAGCAGTGTCACCTCAGCAGTGAGGTTGCTTCTCCTGAAGCTGATGAAAGCCACAGGGGCCCAAGAGCTATGTACCTTCTCCCATTCCTCTGAAGGGATTAGAAATGCCCCAGTGCAGTGACAGAGTACATTGAAAGGAGAGCTTTGGTGGTGCTGGAGGGAATGGGGAGAGAGGGAGGAGGAGGCAGCTGCACTGCCAGCAGATGCTCTCGCCTGCTAACAGGGGAACTCCTACCAAGCGATGCTCACGGGGATGACAGGGAGCTACAGTCACCATCCCCCCGTGCTCCCAGTGAAGCTGCTCAGGGGTCCAGCGCCTTTGCATGTGCAGTCTGAGTAAAAAAAAACGCTTCCAGAGTTACTAATACCTACAGACATTGTAGTATTAGGTAAGGATGTCTGAGCTATCCTGGGAGCCACTGTGCAACAGCTTTTGGTAAGTAGTAACTTTCTAAAAACAAACCCATTCTAATTAGAAGGTATTCGAAGTGACACTCATGTTATCTGAGACATATTGGGGGGGCATATGCATAAATACATCGTAAGAGATTGGTTTTACTCCGGTGAGCTTACTAAGTGTGCCAATAAGACAGACAAAGGGCAGAGGAGGAGTAGAAAAACAAACCTGTGAAGTAACTTCCCCAAAAATCAGAGCAGCTCAGTAAAAAAGGCAGTCTCCTGACTCCTAGACAAACACCCTATCTGCTGGACCATACTGCTTCTGTTTGTTTGGAAACACTATTTGCATCTGTGGACCAACAACCTCCTTTACTATTAGAAATGTGCACAAGGTCTGACAGACTTGTATAATTTTTGTGCTTTTTTATGTTATCACATGCTCACTCCTCAGCAGCTCTCAGCAGAGCCAGGTTTCATGGCTCCTGGCTCCATGAAGATCTTGTCCCGCATGTGGCAGACGTGGGGGGGTGGGGGAGGGCAGCCAGCAACACCTGCACAAACGCACAGGGAGGTACATTCCCGTTCCTATGCCACCAACACCACGTCCTGCACCAGCCCACCCACTCTGGCCACGTCCAGCCTGACTCGCAGTACAGAATCTCGCTGCTCTGTCCCCCAGCACTGCGGCTGGGGCCCGGGGCTAAGCACGGTGTGCTGCCTCTCCAGCCCACGCGACGCAGGGTGGAGATGGGCTGGGGGGAGCCACGGGCGCACCTCGCAGCGGAGGCCGCGCACACCCAGGAGCTGACCTTAGCATTGTGATGCAGTCGTTAAGATGCCTGATTCAAAAGATGGGTGCCTCCTCATACCCACAGTGCACCACCCACAGAGACCACGGGAGGCTAAGGGTATTTCGAGCACGTTAGGAGTACACGTTGGCTGCGCAGAGATGTGTAAAGATCAGGTAGCCTTCCCTCTGCAGTCATCAACATCAGTGATCATCAACAGAGAAGCCACAACCATAACACAGCACATGTTTGTACACAGAAGGCCAATGCTGATATCTCCCTGACCCAAAGGCTCAGGTCTGGGAAGGGTGGAGCTCAAGGGAAAGCTCTGCTTCACCAAAACGCAGATGCCTTCTTTCCAAAAGGCACCCAGATGATTAAAAGCAATTTTCAAAAATTTCCTAGCCCCATTTCTGGTTAAAAAAAAAAATAAACTATCAGCATGGAAACCTAACCTTCCATTGACACTAAGACAAGCAAGATGGCTCCCTGAGTGGTGGCAATCAGTGACAGCAGCGCTGAAGGTCACATATATACAAGAATTAACAACTCTCATCAATTACAGTAAGTTTTTTCTTAAAACACATATTTGCAAGCTTTTAAGGATGCAAATTCAGAATAACAAGCCTTGTCTTTAGATAAGGAAAGAAAAAGTAGCACTAGATCAAAGCCTGAGTTTGAAAGATGGGTGATTATTTTTAATAGTCTTCAGCTCTAAACTAACAGCAGCATTTTAAGACGTAGTTAGCTTTAAGTATACCAATTTTCAAGCCAAATAAATAAGTTTTTCAAGCTAAAGTTCTACAAATGTTGATCGGGGCACTCTAAAGAAACTACTGCTTTTCACAACATGCCCATCTGATTTCAGTGACACCGGTCACCTTTTGCTCGTGGTCTTTGGTTCCAGAAGAGAACCTGACGCTGTTGTCCCTATCTTCTGTTTATCTGCCCTCGCTACCTTTGGAAAGGGGATGCTTTCTGGTATGTTTTCTCTAGAGGTACATTTAAATCAACACTGGCAGACATATCAAACAAAATCTACGAACAAAACATCTCCCATACAGTGGATTTCAACACGATACTCTCTTCATCAGTAGCACTGATGCTAAAAACCAATTTTCAAAGCCTTTCCTGTCACTGATTGTCAGATCTGGCCTCTCATCGCCTCTCTGCCCTGGCTCACCTCAGGACTTCTCCTTGAAGGTCAGGGTTTTGCAGCCTTTTTCTCTTCCAGCAGCTCAGAGGTATATAAAAACACAGCTAGCTACACCAGAACTCACTCAAAATAAAGGTGGATTCTTGCTGAAGAAGATTTAGTGGTATCGAGCACTTTCATACTAATTCAAACGAAAACAAGGTATTCTCAGGAGGAGAAAAGAGAATCTGCTGTGCCAGGGAAGCTTCTCAGCAGTAGGTCAATTAACATCATTGCCTCTTATTCTTGGCAGGTTCAGATTTACAAAGATGGAGACCAGAAAGTCACACCACAGTCAGCTGGGAACAGCGAGGCCAGGAATACTCTGCAGACATCTCGAGGGCGAGCTGAGCATGGCCCCTCAGATTAGAGAACGGCTCTCTGCACACAGTAATGGTGACCTGTGCGACTACAGGTAACGTTCAGGTGAAAACAGCATGTTTGTGTGTATTTGTCCCACTTTCAGGGCCAACACAGTCATTTTTTGTACAACTGTCATGAAATACATCAGAAAATAAAAATTTGCCAGGGCTAAGCCTTCCACTATGCCTTTGTATTGCGATCGTGCCTGCAGAGAGGTCTCAACCAATCAAAGTCACCACGCTTTGTAAGGAGCAAAGAGATATCAGAAGGGTGGTGCCTGTCAGAGAACTGACAGAGTTAGCTCAATAGGATGGAGGATCCTGAAAGACCAAGTGAGACTCACCACCAGAGGAATGCAGGCGACAGGCACAATGTAAACTGACGGGCTCTTGCGTAGATCTGTCCCTGAACAGAGATGTGGGGGGCAAAGGATGCCAGAGTGACCAAGGTACGATACACAAGGAGGAGGGAGAATGTGACCTGCGTGAAGGTGCTGCCGCTGTAGCCACGGGGCAGGGAAGTTCTCTCAGCAAACCTTCGGAGGATTTTTACATACAGAACAGACACATGCACCCAGGAAAAGGCAATAGATCGCTATCTGGTAACAATGCTAACCAGTTGTTCCCTCTCCAGAACATAGGTACAATACCTATTTTTCTATAAATATGCCACTGGCTATAAATAAGCCACCTAAACATCTGGCCAGTTGTTCCCTGACTCTCGTGAATCAGAAGCCCTGGCCGAAGGGGCACAGCGGGCACTCTGCCCACACCCCGCTCCAGCACGGCATCCCCAGCACTGCTGACAACGGACACTGCCAGGACCAAGGTCTCATGCAGCTTAATCCAAAGGTGAAGTTTCCACTTATTCCCAGAAAAATTACCTTCCTTCTGCCCTCCCAGCCTCAGGGCTCTGCTTCTTCCGCCGTCATCCTAAAGCCTGCAGAGCTGCCAGATGTTCAAAACCACAGCAGGCTTCACGGCTGCGGACTCGCTGGGGATAATTACTCGATTACAAAACAGAGTTGCATTGATTTGAGACTGTGGATTGGAGCATGGTCTATGTATTTTATTCTGCTCTTTTTCTTTCTGTTTTTGGTAAGGGTTCTCTATGCATGATGTGTAAACACAGTATAGTTTGCAAATTCCTTAAAGAACTGTGTAAATTATGTCGTTCCAACAGTAAACGCCATTCAATCTGATATCACCCGTTTCTCTCAGCAGCAGCTTAGATACTTCTTTGAGAGAAAGGATTTCAACAGGAAACTTTTCAGTAATTGAAGGTAAGCTTCCATCTGCACCTATGAATCCCACCACTTAAACCTCTCAAAACTAAATAAAACTTCACAAAAAGCAGCCAGCAGAAACATGCTGCATATTCAGATGAGCACGCTGGAAGACTAGATGACAATTCGCACCCAAATCCACACCTGAGAGAAGTTTTCTCCAAGCACACAGACACAATGGACAATATATCACGAGTTTTCTCTCCCCTCTCCTTTGGGACATAAAGAGAAAAATCCGCAGGAACTGTTCAGAGATGTGTGGCACATCATCCCCTTTGGCAAGTTCATATTATCTGAGGTAAGGCTGCTTACTACGAAATCCCAGCTGCTCTCGCTGAGGTGAGTCAGCAATGCAGGGCGTGTGGGTCTGTGCGCTGGGAAAAGGGCACGGAGGAAGGAAACGGGAGCTCAGCAGAACACCACCACGTAGCGTTCGAGGATCTCGATTACACGCTCCTCCTGCTTCCAGGGGAATTGGGTGTTGTCAGTGCTAGAAGAGCTTTTTTCCCCCTCCCTTCGCACCAGACACAACATGAGGCAATAATCTGCTGGATGAGAAATCCCAAGGGCTACAAGAGAGGGACACAGCTTTGACAGCAGAGTCCTGGACCTCACGCAGAACGCAGCATGGCATCCCCTCAGCGAGGCTGCGAACTGGCCCTGCCCCGAAGATGGAGAGCGTCACAGCCTTTCGGCAAGAACACGCTGCCTCTTCGGGTTCCTGAGAGAGCAATGAGATCGAACAGTCCAAACTCTTCTTAACTTACAGCTGATGGCAGCCATCTTACTGAAATTCATCTCCTTTCTTGCTCCCCCTCAGCCAGGAATTCTGGCATAAGCACCTTTTAAACCTGCAGTTTTTACTTTTTTATTTCAAAGAATTTAGCATTTGATGAAATGCTATGCTGTGTAAACAAAAGAAATATCCCTAGCTATTAAAAGTGAAGTCCCTTGTTTTGCTAAAGAAATACCAAAGCCAAGTACAAAGTCCCCAGATAGGCCCGCAGGATATTCCAAGCAATTAACCCCTTCGTCAGGCTGCCCTGACCTCTGAGATGGATCAGCCACGGTTTTCTGCAAGCGTTTCTTCAGATGCTCTGGCAATGCTAATGGTCTGTTCTCACCTCCAGGAGTGGAGTTCTCTGTCCGTCCTGGGACACACACAGGTCAGAAGCCAGGACAATAAATTTCCATTCAGCCTTAGAAAAGCTATGTCACTTCTCTCAGCACTACCCAACCTGCTGGAGGCGTTGACGCTGACCACAGGTTAGTTTACAAGCGCCTTTCGGAGACTGTTTAGGAGAAAATCCTGGCTGCAGTTCCCAGTCCAGCTCCCAGTACAGTAATTCTGAAACGTTGCATATAAAAGGGATTATTCAGGAAACCTGAAAGAGCCCTCAGAAACTGAGCATAAATACCCCAAATCCTTCCCCAAACACAAATACTGCAGAGCATGTAAGAGAGAAATCCTGGACTCTCCCTCTGGAGAAAGAATCGCTGACAACTGTGTAAACTGCATTTTTGATCGAGGAAACGCTTAAATTCATACTGCTCCAAAGCATAAGACAGCAATGTCTTCAGGCTAAAAAAACGGAATCTCAAACTCAGATCTTGGCAGATAGCGGCAGAAGAGGACCACACCCTCGGTCAATACAGATCAGCATAGCTTTTGGGCAGCAGCTCCCAGGTTTAAATGTATCTGCAGACTCTAACCCGATTTCCTGATACGTGGCCAAGAGAAACGCCTGTGCAACCTGAATTCCAAAACTGGGCACCTAGTTGTGACCGGCAACGGTTCTCGGGAGCCATCGGCAACACCCAGCTGGGCAGTGGCGCTGCCCAGAGGCCACGTCCTTCGCTGAACCCACAGAGCAGAGGGCTGGCTGCACTTGTAGGTTTGACCTCTGCGGCCAAGTCAGGGAACAGAGAACTTTCCCCAGGGCTCCGTGGCAGCTTAAAATAGCTGCTGGTTAAAAGAGACTGGGAAAAGTGTGCTGTCCTCGAAGGTCAATTCTGCCTCTGCTGTGCAAAGGAAGGAGATGACCTAGAGCATTTCAGAAAGAAATACGCTTAAACGACAATTCTCAGAAAGAAAACAGCACTGAAATGAATTGCTCCTTTCACCAAAAGCTGCAGGGACTTCAGAGGGGCTAACTTCATCTGAGCCCAGAGCTCAGCCCTGTCCCGCAGGGTGGAAACAGGCCCCAGTACCTCACAGTGTAATCACATCACCTGGTACTATAAAAGATCTTCTTTGCATATCACCAGCCATCACTGCTAGTTCGGATTTGGAGGCTGTAGGTGGCTCTCCCTAAGAGGTTCCACACTAGTGAGATCATCGCTGCAAACAATGGGGCTGCACGTATCCAGCCTTGCCATTGACAATCAACATGGAGGAAGATAAATCATTCAGCTGCTGAGCTGCAGCAATCTGCTTGCCAGAATTCTCAGCTCTGACAAGCAAATTTTTTTCATGTTAACGAGCTCTCTGCTTCTTACTCGGTGACCATGAAACCCCCTGGGACTTTGCTCATGCCTATTAAACTTGTAATAGTCAATAAGCCTTAAACAAATCAAGCCAACTCATGATATTCAACAAGTCTTCAATAAATAAACAAATAAGCAGACCCAAAAGCTCCCTCACCGGAGTGAGGCAGACCCAGGAAGACGTGCAGGCTGTAAGGAAAAGTATCCAACAGGTAATCCCTGCAACAGCCCTGCAAGACGTGGTCAGTATTAGTTTATGTTCTCTGGGGCTGGACCTGATGCAGTCATCTAAAACCAAGTCCAAACAAACTGATGTTTTCATGTAGGTCCAGGCTTGTTAAGGTGTGGGAAGACATTTCCAGCCCTCGGCAGCATGCAGCAGGTGCCCAAGGAAACCCACGCTGTCCCTTTGCAGGAGCGTTACCGGGAACGTTGTCCCACAGAGATAAGACTAAGACAGATCTGAGGTAAAGGACAATGTCTCCTCTTCTGCTTGTACCTACCGTATCCTCTTCTGCTAGATAGAGCCTATAGGTCTAAGAAGATGTTTACAATAGCCTCTTACTGTCCACACACAGGCATTTGACCTGGCTGAAGGCCGCAATGCTGAGACTTCTTCCATAACACCAGTGTGCAGGAGATACAACTCGTATTTTGGCAATATACCCTGCCTAGTACAAATGTCTGGTCTCCATGAGAACCACATACGAAAAAAAGTCTGGCTCCTAAATCAGACTTCAGCTCAGCAGTAGTCAAATCATGTAAGCCCCAAAAGACTCTGCAGCCAAGAGCATGGAAATCTGGCTCTTGTGTCTGCTCAGGCTTCTAAATTAAAGAATGTACTTGCAGAGCAGTCATAGTGCTGCAGAGGGAGGGGGTTTTGCCCAAACAGTGATGGTTATTCAAGAAAAGAGGTGTGTGTGTGTGTGTGTGTGTGTGTGTGTGTGTGTGTGTGTGTGTGTTAAAAAATGAAAAACAGAGGCTTGTAGGAAATATGTTGAGAACGATACCGAAAATAGGACATTTCTCATCATTCTAGGCATCTGAGAACAACTGCCAGACACGGCACTGTCCTCTACCTGGTGGCCTCGTGGAAAGGCCAGCAACAACACCACAACTGTTAAGGAGCTGAAGCCTGTGTGCTTACTATTAGCCGCTTCCATCTTGAAATATCAATTAAATACAATTCTCATTTTGCAAAGAATAATTGGCTCTCCCAGCCAGTGAGCGGAAACTGGTGACCGCACCGTACACCTGTTCGTATGCATTACAATGAAATTAAAATATTTAGAGAATTTGGCAAGTCTCCGCTGCTAAAACTATGCTGGTAGTTGTAACTGTGAACCGCACAGATGAATGCGGTTCCTGCTCGTTAGAATAATACTGCTGCGCTGCAAACTACTGGTGGCCAGCAGCTGGCCTTTCAAGATGAGTATCGAAAACACGCACTCGGTGACATTTGGTCCGATGGCACGGGCACTGAGGCGCTTGTTATTCAGCGGGAGCAGCAGGGAAAGAGACGAAGAATGCCCCCCTCGCAAGACACGTGTGCTGACCTCAGTGGATGAAGTGCAGAGCACTATTTATTCAGGTGCAATAATACAAATCTTTGTGGGTTGTTCTGCAATGATAAAACAAAGAGGATTCCAAAGAATGCGCTCCATGTGTGACTTGCCAAGCTCCACTGTAAGCACACCGTATTTGCGATATCAAGTGACAGCCAGAAGCAAAATTATTGTTGTTTGGGGCCAGCAAGTGCAGAACTTGAGCAGCTTTTCAAAATGGAAAAGTGACGCAGAGTCTAACTGGGATGTGGGGAATAACAGAGAGACCGGATGGAGATTGGCTTTTTCTCCCCCAACTCCTCATTTCAGCTGTCGTAACCTTTCCACGTGAAAATAAACAGGACAAGCTGGTAATAAAAGGCAATTTACATGTGCCCCTTTTCCCTCCACCAGCCAGCTCCACTGTTAGAGTACAGGGAAGTGTGTGCATCCAAGCAGCATCCTGAAGTGCTACTTTTGTTTAAGGTCAGAGAATTCATGCTCAATACGAAACACCAGAAACATGTGTGGAAGTTAAGAATTCTAGTAATTTACAAAAAATTATTTCTCATCACAGAACCAGTGCAGACACCTCAGCATCAATAATACCCTACACCTGACAATCTGAACTTGAGCTTACTGCACGCGGACTTCACCATGTACACACACCCGGTGCCACCTTCACGGAACTGATCGTTCTTGCACTTCTGACAGGACTGAATGGCTCCAGTTTACAGCGTTATTGGGCTATTTTAGCCTCATCCGCATGTTGAATAACATGCTTGTCCCACAGTTTCGAAAAGAAAATATCTAAAGCACCTGTGGTTTCCAAACAGTGCGGTAGTTGTTTTATAAAGAATACGTAAACTGACAATTTTCATAGAGAATTCTATTCAGCAACTTTAGGCAGCTTTTCTATAAGTAATTCTGAGACACATTCCGGATTCAGGTTAAGTTGTTGTGCTAACCTGGCCTACGCCAAGAGCATGGAGAGAGAGAAGGTGAACTACAGCCAACTCCTCGCCCATGCCCATCCAGGAGGTGGAAGAGAGTGACGCGCTTGGTGCTTCCACTTTGATTCCCAGTCTCAGAAACCGGCAGTCACTGATTTCCGCAGGCCTGATGTTCCTGCTCTTTTTGCCTATACCATGAGCTTTGCGTACCCCTCGCACCAGAGTGGTCATGGAACCAAACAGGAGGTGACAGATCGTTAGGGAACAGCCCAAGGCGGGTACCGCACAGAACCTGCACAGCTTGCAGGAAGAGGAGACATGAACCACACGCACGAGGGGCATGGACAGAGCACCACTGGCAACCCCTAAGCAGAGTGCACCAGCGGTTCTGTGGTGCCTGGATTCCTCTGCTTTCACAGCTACACACCTAGAACTACCCAAGATCGATACCAACCAGAACTGTTATTGCCGCCGTTTCCTGACCCTGAGAGTCCTGGCAGATCAGCACTTTTCTTAACGATTCAGTTCATTGTAACTCTGATGGCAACACCTTCGGGTCCCAGCTTTTCCCACAGGATCCAGGCGCTTCTGTAGACATTCTGCTCTTCCGCTGTCTCTTTCTCTGCAGGACACGCGTCCCTCATCAGCGACAGCATCCCCGTCAACAGTGGCAGACACCTCTGCCTCAGTGGCTAGCTACTTAAGACTTCCTTGTCCATTCTCATTGTCTGCTTTTAACATCCCTACACACAAGACCCTACATAAGATTCTCAGGCCCAACAAAAAAGCTCTAAGAATAGCAGGAAAGACTCACTGCCCACCTGTCAACCATTACTTGCAGAGATATTCACTAGTTACAGAAAGAAAAAGGGGAATTTCAAGTTTCATGCTGCATTTCTCTGCTGGACACGGACACACATACTAACCTGGAGGTCACATCAATCACTTCTTCAGTTCAAACAAAGGAATATCGAAATCTCAAGTACAAGTATCTGATTCTTTCCAGTCCTGCTAAGAATAGGGTGACGAGACAACCCCAGGTGAAAAAAAGATCCGAAGAACATTTCTTCCAAGAGAAAATGTAAAATTGAACTGGGAATATTTTTTGCTTCATTTAAAGGGTTAGAAGCAAATGCCTGTGACCCCCAAAAGTCTGAGGATCAAAGGAGGAAGCACAGATGAGCTCTTTTCTGACACCAGCTTCTCTTTCAGGAAGAAAGAGGCAGAAATTCAGGCCAAAGACATCCCAAGCTAGCTTTTAGTCTGAGCAGATTCCTTAAAGAAGTATTCATCCATTTTCAACTGTAATAAATACCAGTTCGCTATCCACCCTCCTTCTGCCCTCCCCAAGCAGAGAATAGCCTCATGCTTCATACCACATCTTTTCCAGCTGTGGGCCTGAAGTACACTGGAAAAAGATCCAGCTGAGAGGGATATCTCCTTTTTATTCTCTTCAGGAAAGGAGGTCGCACGACCTCTGACTTTACTTCCTACAACTGAAGGTGAACAAGAAACAAAAAAAAAGAGCTGATCCCACGCTTACCTGCACAGCCTCCTCAACTAAGCTCACAGTCAAACTCGGCAAGCGAGTGAGCACACTGCCTCAGAAAGCAACCTGAAGGCAGGGAAGGATGCTGCCCCTATCTGGGTAAGGGATCAGGACTTAAGAGGTGAGCAAGTAGTTCTGAATAGAAAAAAAAAAAAAAAAAACCCTAAACTTGGATACTTTGTTGTTGCTTTACAGGGTTTGTGTTTTTAAACCTGTAGGAAACTGTGGAGTCCTTTGGCTCATCTGGGTTTTCACAACAATGCCACCAGCCAGCTGAAATCACAGATCCACCAGCCAGCTCCGGGGGAACGCAGAAGCAAAGCATCAACATCCTGATCCCAGATCTTTTGGACAAAGTGCTGCTTGGCCAACATCTGTTTTTCCAGAAATGCTACAGAATAAGCTACTAAATTATGCATACCTCCGTTCTGCTATGCATTTACCCCAGGCATTTCAACTCACTTTTGCAGATTATTTTTTCTTTTCTTTTCCACAAAGGTCCACAGTTTTTTACTTTTTCCTTTCCAGATGCTGGTTGAGTTGTCCCCACAGAAAGTACAACAGAAAGCTGTTTTCCCTACATTGTTTTTCAAGTTTGAGCTGTGGGGACACCTGAAGATAACTATAATCTCATCATTATACACAAATTCGCTTGCAAATTTGAAAGGCCTTTGATGGCCGTACTTGGGAAGACAGAATCACTGTCATTTATGTGCAGAGATGATATGGAGACAAGCGGTTCCAGTTCCAAACCCTGCAGATCTACCCGCTAACGAAGCTATCCCTGCAGCTCAGGTGGAAAATAACTGAGCTGCTTCTCATTTCTGCCCCCGCCTCTCCCGGTGTGCTGCTGCTGGTGAGAGGGGCTGGCAGTCAGAGGGCAGGACAGACACACTCCCCATCAGGCATCCACGGACTCCAGGAGGTCACTTGGAACCAGGACAAAGCTCAACAGATTTCAGTGTAAGGTAAGAAAACAGTCAATGAAACCAGCATAATTAGCTACAGGAATTTTGAACACAGCTATTTCTTCAACAGGGTCCTGAAAGCACAGCCCAGAACTATAGTACAATCAATCAGGTCACGTTGCCATCTCGAAGAAAAAAAGTAAAAGCAACCCTGGTATAAAATCTACATAAAAATACTCATAAAAGACATTTTTCCTGACTGTGAATCTGCTTTTAGCCTCTCATCAACAGATGTACTGCATTTCTGAGTTCAGGCACATCCATCTGTCCTAATGAGAAAGAAAACTGCAGAGACATTGGACACGGCAGGACTCCGTCATCCTGGTTTTGAGAAGGAGCTTGTAGAAAAGCTGTTGGATGATCTGGGTGTTCCTTTGTCAGAGCCGAGAGGCCTCAGGACTAGGAACAGATGTTCCCAGTTGGAAACTTTTGAGAAAACTTAAACCTTCTCCTGCTGCATCTTCTTGATGTCTGTCAGAAGTAAGGGCATGTGAAGAAAAGCCCCGAGGATCCCTCTGCTCAGATGCAGTACAAGGAATTTGTCAAGGAATCAATGTCTCTTTCCCATCGGGAAGTTTTCTAGTTTTACTCCCTCCACTCTCAGTCTAGATCATCAATACCAGCATGGGAAAAGTAACATAAGCAAGGGTGTGACAGGTAGCATTCTGTAACAAAGGTTCCCAAGGTGTTCCTCAGGCACAGCAAACGTTTGGGAAATGATCCACGCTCTTCCTTCTGGAGTCTGAATTAAGAAATCAAATTCATTATGTCCTTGTCCAACAGGGTAAAACAGAAAAGCTAATAGGGAAGCAATACAGCAAGTTTCAAATTCCACTTGCATTTCAATTAAAACCTTTTAATAAAACATCTCTTGAAAACCCAAATCACTGGTTTTCATTGCTTTGTTTTTTTGGTTTTTTTTGGGAAAGAAGAGAGACCCAAACTCCAATACTATAGTGGCTCAAAAAACACGAGAGAAAAGACCGAAAAATAACCCTCTCTTTCATTTAGACTGAATGGTCAACTGTATGTGCAACACATTCATTATCGAATCATTGTTAGGACCCAAATAGGGAAATATCTCTTTAGGATAGGGAACTGCTAGAGAGAGTCCAGCACAGAGCCACCAAGATGATTAAGGGAGTGGAGCATCTCCCTTATGAGGAAAGGCTGAGGGAGCTGGGTCTCTTTAGCTTGGAGAAGAGGAGATTGAGGGGAGACCTCATTAATGTTTATAAATATGTTCAGGGCGAATGTCACGAGGATGGAGCCAGGCTCTTCTCAGTGATGCCCAACGACAGGACAAGGGGTAATGGGTACAAGCTGGAGCACAGGAGGTTCCGCTTAAACTCTAGAAGGAACTTCTTTACAGTAAGGGTGACAGAGCACTGGAACAGGCTGCCCAGGGAGGTTGTGGATTCTCCTTCTCTGGAGACATTCAAGACCCGCCTGGACACCTTCCTGTGTGATGTCATTTAGGTTCCTGCTCTGGCAGGGGGATTGGACTTGATGATCCTTTGAGGTCCCTTCCAATCCCTAACATTCTGTGATTCTGTGAAATGTGTATACACACCTGAGAGCATTCATCAAGACAAACTCTACCAGAAAAGCCCACTAAAGAAAGGGTTTGAAAGAGAAGAGCCTGTGTTCATCCCCCCGTGTAAATCACACCAACACTGGGAAAAGATGACTAGAGTTGTTTGATATGAATCCAAGGTACAAACGCTTTAATAATGCTGTTTGGTAAAAGTTTACCTGACCCACTACATGGGCATTTAGACTTTATTTCTTTAAACTTGAGTGTGTTCAGGAGGAGAATTATATAGGTCAAGAAAGCAACAGAGCTGTCAGAATTCAACAACTGGACATTAGCGCTACAAGTACTACCAGCCCACGTGGAAGATGCTTTCTCTCCATCTGGATATAGGAGGAGAGGTAAATCACAAAGCTCAAATACCTTCCCATTGATGGTTTGAATAAGCACAACCAACGTCGAGCAGAACACATATTCTATCTTCATTAAGTTCATCGGCCTACATATAAGTTACCAATTACTGTAAATTAAAAGCATTTGCCTTGCCAGTTCTCACCTCATCATTCAGCTTTCAGTTCTTTCAATAATCACACCAAGCGTGTTCAGCAGAGATAAAACTAGAGATTCCACCCTAGTAAAAATACTTTCGTTTGCCTATGGAAATGACAGCTTGTATCAAGTGGATCTTCTTCACCCAAAGAAAACAAAAAGGGGTAACCCTCCATACTGTCCTTAGCCTTCCCCTGGCAAGTTGAAGTGTCCTGGCAGAAAGTCGGATTCCACGGAGCCCCAGAAGTACACAACTTACATTTCAAGCTCATTGTTTCACACTTGTCTGCCGGTGACTGACACGTCTCTGGGAAGCGATATAAAACCACCTCCTAGATAATCTATCAACTGGGATTTCAGTGTTGCCTTTGCCTATTCTTAGGCAAAAAAAAGTACACTTGGCACCAGTTCTGCAGGACATAGAGTTTCTGGTGCTGACAAAACTCCAAAGGGAGCCTCTGCAGAGAAGTGAGGGTACAACATGGTGCCAGCTGAGACAGCAGCTCTGTGGTTCTCAGGGGAGAGCTGGCAGAAGCACAGGAGGCAAGCAGAGGACTAACAGCCAGGAGAGGAAGTAGGATGCTCTCCCGCTCAGTAGCTACAACACCAACAGAACCACAGCGGCTGCCTCAGCCTTTAACATTAAAAAAAAGAGGAGAAGGAGATCACCATGGAACACGACCCGTCCAGCTCCCAGCCTGCCAGATCAGCCACAATCGCTGTCTGTGATCCCACGCTCCAAAAGGAAGCTGAGCCACAGCACAGTGCCTCGGAGCTCAGACAGGCAGCAGGACAAGCTCCAGAAAGTAAGAAGGAACTAGAGACAAGGAAAGTGCATTCAGGGAAGTGAAATCTGTACTTATGTCCAAAACAGGCACACAAATATTGTAGCAACTTAATTTTTTTCAAAAAGAAATGTAGAAATGTTCTCCCATCCTCACAATCACCAACAGAATAATCATACTACTGCATCAATTTTTATATTAAAAGTAGCTAATATAAAATATATAATGTTCTAACTTTCAACTACTAGGTTCGCTCACTTTGGATATAATAGAGTGCCTTCAGATCTGCTCACATACATTTGAGGTTGAATTCCCCCACTGAATGTTTTAAAGCATGTATTTTATTCTGGCTAACTATTTCTTTTGCATTTCAACACTCTGAATCTAAATTGATTGTCTTTATCCTATCACAGTAAGGCTACAGCTCTCTCCTGGTGAAACTGAGTTCCATACCATACAACAAAACCACAGCTATTTTAAACAAGTCCTTTACATAGGTCTATGACTTCGCTAAACACCCTACCAACAGCTCAGTTTCAAACATTCTTAACTTCTGTAACTCTGCTGGTCCAGCCAGTTGAGACCCATTCCGCAAAGCAAACCAATTGCTATTTTTCATGATTCCAAGCCCCAAAACAGAATTCCAAATGAGCACTGAAAGAGAATCAACAAAACTTTGTGCAAGTCTTAGTGTAGCTCTTGCTATTACACTGCACAAAACCAGGAAAAGAACCAAGAAGCATTTTCATCGTGAAGCCTGCAACCGCTACCACTTCCACTCCTCTGGCACAACCATTATCAAGATGCCAGGCCTCATACCTTTAAAGCTCTGGCGTCTCACTTGCCCGATTTCACCAGAGGTAACGGATCACTCAACAGCACCTTACATTACAGCACGGATAGATCCCACAGCAATATAGGAATTTTAAGCCTGAGCATGGCGTAATTCCATGTGTGGAAGTTGGTCTTCTCCCTTCTCCCCATCATCTCTGTGAGCCTGGAACACAATCCTGCGCTGGCCACCCCCGCAGACCAAAAGCAAGGTGCAGCTTTCTGATGCAGCCTTCCGCCTCTCGTACGCACTAACCTGAAATATGGCAAATCACGCAGACAGCCAAGATTTATTTCCTGCTGTCTGAAGAGAAAAGCTAGGGAGACAAGGGGAAACTCTTTAGACATATATAAAATCCCTAACTGGGCACTACGATAGTGCCCTTTATGAAGGAGCTGCATTTCAGGCAGGGTAGCTCTCTCCATATAAAATTTAAAGTACATCCAAGGTATATCCATAATGCAGCATCACCTACTCTGCCCTGGCTCCCCAGCTGCCCAGCTCCTGTCTCTGCCCCAGCACAGCCCAGGGCCTCACGCAGCCGCCCAGCGCCCACAGAGGGACCCAGAGCAGCAGAGCCAGGAGGATCTCCATCAGCACCTGGGCACTCTGTGCGAGAGCGCCTCTCTCCATTGCAGATCCCACACGGACACCACTGACTTGAGGGGGAGCGAGATCCACTTCAGTCAGACAACCTGCTGCTCCTCCAGTGCCAGTTCAGCCTCTCCCACAAGCGTTTTCTCAAATGACACAGTATCAAAAGGGCTTCTGATTAATGGAGGAAATAAAGGAAGATAACTTTTTTGTGCAAAACCGAAATAAAGAATTCAAGCAAGATAATACATGGCTGCCTAAATGCGTCAGTAAATAAAGATTAATCTAAAACTAGCCTCCTTTCAGCCCTCCAGAAATGCAAGGCCATCATTTCACTGTGGTGTAACAAACTTTGGCTTCAGCCTCATGGACATATGGTTCCAATTAGCACCTGCATACCTCGGTTATTAAATAAAAAACAGCTCTCTCTACATGACCTGTAGAGTTCTTGTATACAAGAACTTACCCAACAGCATTATGTCTTCCCTCATCAGACGTGTGTGGTATGACATAATGAACGTAGCGCTGCAGCGCAACTGGCACCGGTTCAATTCCCAAGCACTGGGTCACATTTCCCATCGTGTTGTTTTTAAGCGGATGCTACGGGCTTGGTGGCTCATGGATGGAGCCCTGGAAGTTTACTTCAGATCCTTCAAATTTAACCCAAGTCTGGTGAGCTAAATTTGATCTCTCGGGAAAAATGCATCTGCCAAACCCACCACTCGCAGCATATGGCTGAATCGAGAGGTAGGCACCAGCAGTTCTTGCCGTCATTTGTTGCACGTAAGTTGAGGTGTCTGCTATGCAAGCAGGATTTCAAATGAAAAGTTGCTGGGTTAGATATTTTTATTCCAAAACACCGCTTGGGGATTTGGATGGTGGAAAACAAGTTGTTTTATTATTAATGTACATACCTTTGGTGCTCAGGAGACCTAGTTCTATTTCTGACTCTCTCAAGCGTACCACATGGGCCAGCGCAACTGGTCTCCTACTGTAAATCTCATCCTTAACAGAGTTTGCCGGTGCTCACGAAAACAGTGGAATTGAACCAAGTGAGAAGAAAAACGTTGATTTCTTACTGCTCTTGCGTACAAATCACACTTGGTTTAACAATATGCAGCCATATTCTCTCACAATTGTCAGCTGACTCAGGAGCTTGGGAACTTCTTCAGGTGATGTACCTGTCACCAGCGTCCCGAGACTCCGGGCACTGCCTCTGAGCACCGCACAGGCCAAGTCTTCTGCAGTCCTTTAAATATCAGTCGCAATCTAATTGTGCCATAGCAAAGAGACTGTCACTGAATACAAGCTTTATAACAAAAACCACAACCACAACAAACAACATGGGGCTGGAGGAAACTAAACACATGTCTAGCTACTTTTTGTTCAATATAGCAGGAAAAGTTAAGGCAATAACATACAGGATCGCAAGGTAGTAAATATTTATACATTCAGCTGCCTGTTAAAGCATTCTTAGTTAGTCCTGTCAACAGCTGTTGACTTTCACACACTTCCACAATCTTTCAACAGGCAGCAGTAGGTGACTGCCTGACAGATTTCCCTAAAGACCAATTCTATTTCTCAGAGAGTGAGCTGTGTGAGTACCTTCCTAGCACAGAGCAGTTGCAGTGACCAGCCCAAGCAGAAAGTAATTGAGCAGATTCAAAAAGGAACTAGTGTCTTAACAACTTTCAGGAACCCGAATGACCACCTATTGGTTGGGTTGTGTCTGAAGTTGACACAAGCCAGACTCAGGCCCCCACACCTCATCTGAACTCCCTTCACGCCACCATGCAGGCTCGAGTTATCAAAATTGACCTAATGTAAAATTTTAAGTTCTACAAGTTTTCATGGATTTCATGAGGCCGATGTTAAATAGTGGTTTAGATCAGAACAATCAGTTGAAGCCGCTCAGCACTCCGTTCACAGGGGTGAATTTCCTCCGATGCTGCTCAGATTGACAATTAAACTCAATTCTGAATAACAATATATTTTCTTCCTACTTATTGTAGTCTAAGGCAAACAGCTCTTTAAAATATGCCTCAAGCATTCCGTAGCAGCAATCATTCTCAAAAGGTCAGTCAGTGTCAAACTGGAACATTAATTTGTTCTGCACTTGCTCAAAGACTGCATAAAAGAAAACTTTCAAGTGCAAACACCAAGACATCCAAGATTAGATTATGTGTCTCCCTTTTCATCTCAGCTGAACACTGGCCAGTAAATACTCTAAACGGTGTTGGACAACTTCATGCAGCTGTTCGTTAGAGCGGACGAGAGGAAATCATTAAAGATAGAAACTGCCAGCCACTTGACTTCCACACCAAAATAGCAGAAGCAAGTGGACGTGTCCGTGACCCGATTTGCACACTCACCAGCAAACTGCCAAGCACGGCTTTGCCTTACAACGCAAATAAGTATTTTTCTCCAATGTAATTCAGAGCTTTCCAGTTCTGTTCTCCCAGGCTCCCACGCTTACAAGTCCAGTAGCTGGAATTTACATAATTGCAATTTCACTTTGCAAATATCGTTGGGCTCTTTTTATGCCTGATTTTCTCAACAGCTGCTCCTTGGAGCTGAAGTCTGTACTAATTATTTCAAACATTTAACGGAAAAATGCAAACCATACTTGATACAATTACTAAACAAAAAAAAGAGGAAAAATTCTCATAGTTTGGAGGATGCGGGGACTAAAGGTTTTTTGCTGGGCTTTTCCCCCCTCTTTCGTTCTCCTTTGCTCTTTAAGAACAGCACATGCAAAACATTTGTGAAGCCAACACAGCTGCAGGGCCCGCTCACCAGACCAGCACTGTCTACTCAGTATCCTTTCTAGCTTTTTATAGATACAACTTAAAAACATCATGAAATTTATTTCCTGTAATAATGATCCCCAAATATTTTCTTTAAAATTCAATGTTTCAGCAAAACTCTCCCAAGAATGTGGAGTTAAGCATTTACATTGTATTAATGTGGTCCTTCCCCGTCCGGTTCCTCCATTGTTCCCTCTTCTGACTCTCCTTGGTGCTTTATTTCACCTGACCCAGACTCCACGGCCTACGAGTCCAGGCTGGCATGAGCATCTCCATGCGTTGCTTACTGAGAACTGGCAGACCCTGTGCTGGAGAGAGGGCAGAATCCAATGCACAGAACACTCATTGGGGCTCAGAGGCTCTTTTCCTACATTTCTCTCTTTCTTACCATAAATTCCTGGGCAGGTAACTTTATAGCTCATTTTCCTCTTCTGTTTTTGCTCCAGGCTGCTCCTGGTCTCCACCTCTGCATTTTTAGTACCTAGCCTAGCCGCAGGAAGGACCTCTAGAAGCTGACATAAAGTAAATATTATTATTTTAAGCTAACAAATACAAGATCTCCTGGCCTGCACACAACCTATTCCAACACACCGATATCATTTCCTCACACAGCACTTGTCCTTTTAACAATTAGACCTCTTCCCCAATGGCAGCCCTCTTCACAGCAGAACAGATACAAGCTGTGCCTGCCTACACACACCACGCTCTGGACTCTGCCGTTCACCGGACCATCTGATGTCACTTGTGGCCACTGGAAAGGTGACATGGAGATCAGCCCAGGGCCTTGCTCAGAGTACAGCAGAATTTGGCTCCAGAAGCCGAAGGAACCTTGGAAGCACTGCTGTGCGCTGTTCCATCAGCATCAACAAGCTCCGACTGCTCCTGTGCCACCATCACTTGGTCAGACCAGTAAAGCAGCTCCAGAATTTCTTACAGGGTAAACTAGACAATGAACATCCCACAAACAAGCACAGTTTGCACACCTGAAGACCTACTTGCTTATGCTAAATTCATCAGTCAGTCTAAAAAAATGACATCTTGCCACATGTAGATCCTTACTCCACTGTGGATATAACAACATGAGAGAGCAATGTGAAAATACTCCCTCTCGTGCCAAGCCCAGCTCATAATGGTTGTTCCTGCTCGTGATTGTCATTTACAACCTCAGTCTTAGTGAAAGCGCTGAACGCCTGCACGTGAACCCAGCACGGACAGAAAGGAGCTCCAAACTCTGAGACTGGAGCGCACATCCAGCTAAGGATGCAAGGAAGAAAGAGACCATGGAGTGCACAGAACAAGGAGTTTAAGAACGGTGGAAACTCATGATAATTCTGGCGTTTTTTCCTCCTTGGAAGACTTCGCTTGACAGTGTTAGGACTACTCTTCTAAAATAAAGTTTTGCTAGTGTTTTTATTGACAGCAAAGCTATGATTTAATAACTGTTCTATGATATGGTTCTACACAGAGAAAACACCCGGGTCCTCGGGGCCGAATCCTACGAGAACCAACACAAGCAACTGGCACATCAGGCCTAACATCGTTTAGCACAGGTTTTGAGCTCTTCGGAGCATTTTGTTTTCGCACAACAGTCAGACAGTTACTTGTATTTTGCTGATATCTAAGCATGCCCAGTCAGCTACTCTACGAATAGGAAGAAAAAAATATGAAATGACAAAATATGTCAGCGTATTATTCTGCCTTCTATTGGCAGCTTCAAAGCAACCATGAGGGTGGTGAGACGCTGGAACAGGTTGCTCGGAGAGGTGGTGGAAGCCCCATCCCTGGAAGCTTTTAAGGCCAGGATGGATGGGGCACTGGAAAACCTGCTCTAGTAGGAGGTGTCCCTGCCCACGGCAGAGAATTGGAACTAGATGATCTTTACGGTCCCTTCCAACCCTGATGATTCTATAACCTCCCCAGGAAAAAAGCCGATCGTGATGCCTCTTACGTCAGAAATATTTGATAAGTGGAGCAAGCAAACCTTAACACCTGAGACCACGTTTTGATATCTAATGTTTATGGCCTGACCTGTATCTTCATCTGAGTGGCACCCACCTCTGACTTGCTTTTCTGTGCAACAGAAGGGGAGAATGTGCCTGGAATCTCAGGTGGTGCTTATAGGTTCTGTTACCCGAGGTACTGATTGAGAAGAATGGTCCTCAACCTTCTGCAACACGGGAGACCTGAAAGAGGTGGTGATTCAGTACTCCTGAAGTGTACTCGCTCGCCAGCAGCACTACTTATCTGACCCAACAGTGTTTCTGCGAGGTGCTTGACTCCAGTCTGTGCTGGATGCTAGATTTATACACGTGGGATAGAAAAGAAGGGACAGAGCTTGCAGGTTCCAGGAGTAAGCATTATCTAATTCAAGGGACACAGTTTGATAGCCTTCGCTTAACACCCATGTCAATACCACTTACTTTGACAATCTCTACTATTCTTATTTCTAACGGCTAGGTTTCAGCTTTGTTCAGAGGCAAAAGACGGGAAATCGGCCATTATGATGAGAGATGAGTGACCAAGAAATACTATGAACAGATCTATCTCATTTTATGTGTCAAGACAAAAATAAGTTTATTTTATCCCACCTTATTTTGACAACTCCAGTTGTCAACAATAGTTCCGAGTCGTATGATAAACAATATTTTATATTGATTGCCTGCAAGTACCAGTTGAAGAAAAAAAAATTTTTAATCCTACCACTGCTACAGGTCTGCACGGAAAACAGAAATTGCTTTGTTAGCCATCATATCACCTCACTACCACTGATCGCTAAAAGCAAGAGTCCATTCCCAACATATTTTAAATGTTTAGTGATTCCTGGGACTGGCTCCCAGGAAGCACAGAATACATTACAGAAAGCCACTCTGAGCAAACTCTAGGCGAAAGCCCTGGCAGGGAGGCACCTGAGGGCAAGTACTGACGGTGAATGTCCATCCTCTGACTGGATGACCTACAGAGCTTTCCAAGGCTAAGAGCCTGCAGCGTCGCCCCTCTTCATGCTTTCCAGCACCTTCTCCCTCCATCCTGCTCTCCACAGTAGACGTCGAGTCGTTAACTGCTGTGAGAGTGGAGGAAGTCACAACTAGTTACTGGTTTAAATTGAACACAGGTGGTGAGGAACAGTCACTGCACCCTGAAACCAGGATGGATGCTTTTCCAAGCTGACTAAATACCCCATCTGTATGCAGCATATCCAGTCCTCTCTTGTTTCTTTTGTTTCACATATATTGCATGGGATGAAGGAATGTCAGGGATGAACTCTCCAGTACAGATGTAGAACACATGTATTTGCATCAGTTTAAAGCAAGATTACAGTCACTAGAAAGCAATTGTGGTTTGGCTCTAGAAATCTTCCATTTTAATTAACTTATGAGCCGAATGATTTCTAGAAAGCCTTCCTCACGTTGCAGGAGTAGGATTACTTCTATCAGGAGAGGTTTACCAAACATATTTTCATGGGGGATAACTATGAGGCATAACAGTTTTACTTCATGAGGCGTACGACATTACTTCAACTCAACAGCTCTTTAAAAGACAACCACTCAACTCGTACATCAGCAAGCTCAGCAAGTCCCACGGGTTATGCCAGCGATGATCTCAAAATGATGTGCGTGACTCAAGCTCGCAGTGTATTACCCACCACAGGCAGACCACCACCGGGTGTGCTTCGAAGGGATCTTTCCATACCTGCCAACCATCCCCAGTTTGTCTCCTTGTGCATTTCTTCCTAGCTCAGCTCAAGAGCAGTTGAGTCGAGGTAGGATCTGCTCAGCTCATGAGCAATTGTACATCTCTCATCAGGACCATCACCAGCCAATAGGAGAGGGTTTTACTTCACTACTTGGACATTGAACAGGGCTACGTGAGCACAGAATTCAACTAACTCGATTTTTAAGAGTCTTGAGACTGAATTCTTAAAGACTCTAAATGATTCATCCTTCAGATGAAATCCATGACTGTGCTGCTGGAAATAAGACCACACAAAGTCTGGTTTACTTTTTCTCACTGACAGGAAGAGACTGTTGGCTGCATTAAAATTAATAACCCTGTTAGCCTGCTACTGAAATTTGTATTGATTAAGCTTTGAAAATTAAGAACGTGGAATCATTTCTGTCCCATAAATATTGTGTTTTTAGTAGTTCTCTACTCCAAAGAGTAAAAATTCTGTGAATTTTTAACACTTCCACACCGCAAGGACTAAATACAGGGTAAACAAGGTGAGTTCCTAGACAGGTGACACTTCGTTACATCCTGAATTAGAAAAAAAACAAACCATAGAATCAAGTAAGAAATACCTAACAACTCAATACATTAAAGCTTGTGCATCGTATTTAGAACACTGTTTCTCTTGTTGATGGCAGAAGTCTTGCTAATTTACTGCTAAAACGTGATTTAATTGATGGATTTTTTAAATCACATTTCAGGACTTATTCACTTATTTTTGCAAACAACAAACCTAAGAAAGGAAAGGGAACCACTGCTTTATTCAAGGTGTTATGCTGCAGTTTTAGTTTTGAGAAAAATCACTTTTAGTTTTATGACTTTTTATGAAAATATTTTAAGAAAATACTAGCTTTCGCATTGATAACATCCGCAAGTAGCCACTTGATAATTCCTAATCTGACATATCCACTCAGATTTCATGCTTCAGAACAAAGAAGACACCTTATTTTTGCTAACTGTTTTAAAATATTATATAATTAAAATACAGGTGTCTTTTTTTCCTTTTTCTAAGAGTATTTATCCATTCTGTGCTATACAAGTATTAGCATGATTGTAGCTAATGCATTTTTTTTTTTCTTCAAAGCACATGCAGCTCTTGATAACTTAATGTTTTTGGATGAACAATACATTCAAGAAACAGACCAATGTGGAAGAAGGTTAAAAAATGGCCAATCCTGAAGCTATTTGAAATTAAAGGCCTGGTTTTGGAAACACAAGAAAGCACTTAGAGAGCAGCTTTGGGAAGCCATCAGAAATGCAGCTTCCCCTGGAATGATGCATGAAATGTTTAAGACAGGGTGGGTACGTTACCTGCTCCTTTTTCAGCGATGTAATGAGAAATGACAAAATCTGCATAGGTTAATAAATGTACTTTTTAAGAGCAAGAGAGCTTCTGAAGCTCTTGAATGAAGTTATGCACTCAGCTGCTACTGAAAATCAACTGTTTACCACTGTATTATATCCATGAAACGATAAAAATTCTAATTATTAGCGTGTATATCATCAGAGAACCACTACCCCGGCTGTCAGGTCTCCCAGTTGGCGTATGAAACCCAGATGCCTTAACCAAGTAGGAAAGAGGGAAGGACTGTAGGTCATCTCATGACCGCCATGGCCATGTTACCATCGTGCGGGTAATCACTCTCTGAACCAAAGCAGATGTACCTGAGACACAGGCACCTTCCCACTGGAAAGGCAAAGCAGTTGCCTTGGCAATGGTGAACCCTAGAGACAAGGCACCGCAGCAGCTCACCTCTAAGTTACAGGGAGACTTATATCAATGATTTTCTGCACGTTATTCAAAATATTAACAAACTCAGTTTTATTTGATAGGAAGTATTGCTTCATCCGCCCCTTGTTTAAAATTATTTCTCCGTGAAGTTTAAAGACAGCAAGTCTTTCACTGGGAAGTACGAGTGAGTCTTGCAGCCTGGGTTAGCTCAGGACAAGGCACGTTGTCCAAACTATTCAAGTGGAACACCGCTGACATTTACAAGTGCCTCAAACCACCCTCTGGCTCCGCACAGATGTGTTGCAGGGACAAGCTCTGCGTATCCTGCACGCCGGAGTGAGCCTACAAGGCCAATACGCCAACAGGCGCCCAAGGGAAGCTCTCCGTGGCACCCTGGAAGGAGGTCTAGCAAAGCACAGCCTACAACCGCAGCAGAACAGACTCCTCCAGAAAACCCAGGCATGGCAGTGCCCACACGACTGGGGCGAGCGCAGCCCTCGGACGTACGTCCACAGTACAAGGGTAGGACACAAAGGAAGCACTTTGGGTGTGTTCTGATTGCACATAAACAACCACTATTAAGCATTACCAAAAACGCCAGTGAGAAGACCACAGTTCCAATACCT
The DNA here is from genome assembly GCA_013396935.1 of Baryphthengus martii. Taxonomy (NCBI): domain Eukaryota; kingdom Metazoa; phylum Chordata; class Aves; order Coraciiformes; family Momotidae; genus Baryphthengus; species Baryphthengus martii. The sequence continues at coordinate 52,988 of VWZK01005472.1, read as the reverse complement.
AATAGGACACACTCAGTACAGTGAAACCTGCATGAAATGCAAGCTGAAATAACACCGTGGCCTGCTATTTTGCTACTATGATATTTTCCATTCCGCTAATTCCACTCAGTTACGCAAACTTCAGACGAATAAACTCTCAAAGCCTGGCAAAACCTGTGCCATGGATTTCTAAACAAAAAAAATAATAAAATGATCTTAATGTAAACACACTCAATGACGCATGACAGTGCTAGAACACAGTGTCACCAATTTTCAAATTCTATATTCCTCTCCTTTCTCATTTTTGGACTAAGCTACAAGATGGCTCTGACAGGATAAAGTGAATACTCTAAATACAACATCCAATGCTGAAAGGAGGTGTCAGAGAGCCTTTGAAAAGAAATTTGCCTTTCTTTTTTTAAACATCGGCTGCTACAGATGTTAGCAGCTGTTCCGTAATCCACAGAAGAGCAGAGAATATGCTAAAAAATACACAGTTCTGAACTTCTGAAAATCTCAGTTTACCTCTAGTCTCCAGCCAGAGAAAGATGCAGTTGCAAAATGTGGGGATTCTGAGGGTTGTTACAAGCCTGATGGAAAGAACATCATGCCCTTAAATCACTTTCGCTATACAAATGTCGTGAGTTCACATCAGTGCTAGTCCGCTGACGCTGTTTTTCTTGCAGTGAGCTGTCTCTCCCTCTCCCAGACTAATGGCTTTTCCACTCTCCAGCACGGACCGAACCTCCAACACTGTGGAGTGTTCCTGCCCCCTCTTGTCACAGCTCCATTACTACCACACTATGTCCATTTCTATTTCCAAAGGTAATTTATCTCTAACTGACAGTTTGACTGGATTTACCCTTGACACGAACTCCTTGGCCCTCTCATTTTTCTTAAGGAGGAAGAGCAGCCCAACGAGCCACTCCAGGCACAACACCTCGCTCGGAGACAGCCCGACGAGCGTGTGGCGCTGCCCAGAGCCTGCCGCGGGCAAAGAGAGGAGATGGCAGAAAGGATCCAGCTCTAAACAGACTAGTGAACGTGTCTGAACCTCAGCAGGCTTCATGGGAAATAAATCATCTGAAAAGGGCACAAACTTGCCAGGGAAAGAGGCCTGGTTGGCACAGCCATGTCTGCTGGGTGGGACGTCTCAGAAAGGCTGGCTGTGGATGCAGGCGAGGCTGCACCGCAAGGCAAACACGCTGGGTGACACCGGTAGCACGCACGCTGCATTTAGGTCTAGCACTGGGAAGCTTCCTGCACAGAGGGACTTCTCTCACAAAAGTCACTTACAAAACTCCCATCTCTCAAAATAGTACAGGGTCAGACCCTACTTGAGGCTCTCCTTCATACCTTTACAAACCCACCCACGTATTTTGGAAAGTGATAAGGTGAAAAGCCCAGCTCAAGAAAAATCAGCAGTGCCCAAGGTGCTCTGTTAAACCTGCTTTCCAACTACATCACGGCAGCTCGTAGCGATGAGAACTGAAGATGTATCAAAAGTTCACAAATGACCCCAGATTTAGGATGAACCTTTGAACAGGAAAAGGAGGGGATGAAGGATCAGATCATTAATTATGTGACGTTTGGTTTCAGGTCACCTGAAAAGCGGATCCATGCTCGCTCTGCTTTCAAAGCTCTTACCAGATTTAAGGAAGCGCCTCCCCTCCTGCCTTTGGTGCTCATGTCAAGGGCAAATGGTCGGGCACTGGAAGTCTTCACAGCAGGCTGAAACACAATAGTGCTGGGAATTCTCCTTAATTTTTACTTTAAACTTGATCTTGCAGCTGCATGACTGACCAGGTTATTACCTCTGCTGAGCAAGGTCTGCTCCACATGGAACGTTCTGGGTCTACAGATCTGAGACAAACGTGGCCATTGTGCGGCATGTCAAGGAAACGGAGAGGCACTGACAACCACTGCAGGGCTGAGAAAAGAAGATACTTGTCTATCAGTTCCGCTTGTTACTGTACATTATTTCACTGCATCCATTATCGACTGCTGACAATGACTTTTTAACATTTCCAGTTTGGTTAGATTAAATAAAAAGCAGCTAAGAGTCCATTTTTATTCTCCTGATGTCTACTCTGGTATTTCTATCTTAGGGAGTATAAGATCACTTTCATTCATCATTGTTTATTTAAGACTGTGGGTTTTTTCACTCTTTCAATCCATCTGTTTTGACATCTCCTACTGCCGTACATAACCTACAGTACCACAATTGTACCCACACAAAATGCCCTCGCCTGTAAATCACAAAAGCAGCTTCGTCACAGAACCAACCTAGAAGAGAAGCCAAACTTCCTTACCAGAAAAGATACGACCCACAAATCTCCAGACTTTACCTGTCTGCTGCATTTCTCACACAAATATAACTTCATTCCGCTACATCTACCTGCCGCCTTCTTCAGCTACAGTCGAATCCAGTTTCTCCCACCTGACTTCTGACGACACCCAGCGATCGCGCAGAAGCGATGTTCTCTGTACCCACACCAGCACGCCCTTTCCCCTGCAGCCGTTGCTTCTCGTGCACAGGGCCGCACGGCACGAGCTAGTGCGGGAAGCCCAGGCAAAATCCAGGCCTCACCTGACCCTCCTGAAGAGGCAGGAGATGCAGCACAAAGCCACATCCCACGCTCTTATTCCACTTGTTATGTTTAACCTGTGTGGACCACACAAGTGCTATTCCTCCTGGACTTCGGTGGGCAAGGGTGTGAGCTAGGCCAAAACCAGGGCCTATGCTTCTGTAATCAACAGATACAATTTCCTATTTACTATGGGAAGTATTAACATCACCCAAAAGAAAATTTTTGTTCCCTCTTACCATTAATTCCCTCTTAAGTTTACTTAGCATTCAGGTTTTGAAGAAGTGATTGTTCTGGGGAACACACAGAATTATTTCACAAGCAGAAACTTGCTCTTAATTACAGAGAAAGGAAATGCAGGAAGGAAAGAATGGATATGCCTGATTATATCTCCCCATGTATTAAACTCAAAAGCCTATGATATTGTTCATTTGTTATGTCCTCAGCAACAATCTGCAGGAATAGCAAATTAGTCAGAATAAATATCAATTCTATCCCCATTAAAAAAAAAAGGGTGGGGGGAAATAAAAGAGGGAGACAGATCTCATCTTTCAAAGGGAGGACAGGAAACAACTAATGACTCGGAAAGATAAAATGCTACTATTTCTTTCAAGACTATACTTAAGACTGTAGACATAAGGGGAGAAGTTACATGAAACAAAGTAGGACAAATTGAAGTGACCCGAGAACAGCAGTTAATGCATTATGGAAATTAACAGTACTACCATAATCCTCACTAGGAACTATGCTTGACACAATTCCCAATGCCAGTCGCACCAAATGGCAGGAAACCACCCTGGACTTGCTTTGTCCAGCTAGGAAAAAAAACATTTGCTCTCTGGTCTCAAACATATCCAGTGATGGCGCATCCACAACTTCCCTGGGAAACCTGAGCCAGTGCCTCGCCATGCTGAGCATGAAAAATTTCTTCCTAATTTGTAATCTAAATCTCATCCAGTACGAGGCCACTATCCCTTGTCCCAGCACTACAAGCCCTTGTAAAAAGTCCCTCCTCAGCTTTCTTGAAGGTCCTCTTATGATACAAAATGACTAAATAATACTAAGTAATAATAGTAATAGTAAGTAATACTCAATCTGCAAACCATCACTCAAAGTGACCAGTTTTTCTTTAAGGGCGACTCTCATGAGAGAACAAAGGACTGTAGAACATTTTCTTAATGTAAACTTCGCCTGCTTCTCTCTGATATCTTAGCTGATTTAGCAAATCAAATGCTGTAAACGCATCCCCTGGATCAGCTGCTTGCATTTGAGAGGAGAAATACAACAGAAAACAAAAACACAGAGTAAGAACTTGTGGTTGATGTGAAGCAGCTGACTACAGTGCTTCTCGTTGCTGGAAAGAGCTGAAGAAATGTGGTTTGCCTTACAGTGATCCGAAATTTTGCATGCTCTGCTTGAACTGCATCTATCCCTGCCTGCCAATGCATTCTGCATATTGTGCAGGAGATGTTTGGACAGCTCTTGAAAAATCTCCCACTACTACACATTATTCTTCAGTACTTCAGAGAGTCATCACTTTATTAGCTCTTGCTGACAACAGCCATCTAATACTTGATCAATGATTTTTAAACAGGAGTGGAGTCCCACAGACACGGCAACAGAAAGCAGGAGCGCTTTCTTGAGTTCGCCTTCGGCAGACAACCTGAAACTAGTGGATCTAATAGTTGTGTAAATTCATACGAGGCACTCATGCTCATTTTCATCTACTTACAGAACACATTTCTGTGCAAATAGTGCATTTTAAGACAACTCTTCAGTAACATAAAAACACAGCCAAAACCAAGCGGACATGAGGCAGGTCAGGACTAGTACGTCCCTACTCCTCCAAGTCACACTTCCCCAGCCTGCCAGGGGGTGTTTAGCTTCCTACTAAATGATTCAAGAGAACTAGATCTTGTTTTTTAACTGTAATTGCTGCATCTGCACACGCTGCCCCATCGGGAGCCATGCACTGGCTGCCAGCAGCAGCACCCTCCATGAGCCTGCTCAGATTGGAGACGCCTTGGGGTGCGCTGACTCAGTACAAGCTCGCTGCCAAAGCTACAGCAGACATGATGGATGCTCTTGGCTGCCGCAATTAAAAACAGACTTAAGTATTTACCAGAGAAACAAAGAAGATTGGAGAAAAAGCAGGCAGGGAAAAAATGAGACAAGGATTTCTAAACAATTAAAATCTTCAGAAAAAAAGTTCACTCTAGCTGAACTTTTATTCAGCTTGGTCTTTCTACCAGCACCAACACTGAGAAAGAGTCTTAGGGTTAAATCCAACAACTACTGACCACACAAAAGGCTGTGTATCCAAAGAAATCTCTTCAGGGATCAGAATTTCACTCGCTCTGTTACCAATAGCATGATAGTTCCCCTTTCGGCTGCAGCACAGAGAAGTGCAACACAGATAATTTTAATCTCGCTTTCCTTTTTCACCTTTTTTTGTAATTAGTCCAAACAATAATTCATGTTACTGCAATTTAGCTGAGACGTGAACAAGCTACTTAAACAAGTTCTTCTAGCAAAATTCCAAGTCCCCTCTGCTAACCTAATCACAGACAGATTCAACAACATTTTTCTGCACAGAAATAAGCAGAAGCTATGGATGAAAACTGTAGCATCAATAAAAGCCAAGAGTTTTAACACACTATTTGAGTGCAGGTGTTACGCACAGCACTACTAAGACTTGAAAGAGTCCCGTAAGGAGTTAGATGAGCTTTCAGAAAAAGAAGCAGCCTCCTGCAGCACAGTGAAATGCTGCAGACATGGCTGAGAGATAAACGAAGAAAGTAAAAAGCAAAGAACGAAGCAGGTATTGGCCTGGAAACCACAAGGTGAGTGTTGAGGCAAGTCAGAGCCATCACGGAGCGGCAGAACACAGGAGGAAATGAAAACCATTAAAATAACATGGCAAGAGGCAAGGCTGCTCAGAGGTGCCAGGACCTTTGGTGAAGATAAAACTTGGCTCGCTCTTTCTCCACCACCGCCCTTTTCTAGTGAATTCTGCTGGCGATAGAAAAATGTACCTAAACACAAACTATTATGGTTTGTGGAGCATCCCCAGTCTTCCATGAGAAACTGTTTTGTATGTGTATGAGCAGAGCAAGAAGCATCTCCTTGTCCCAAACGACTTCCACACTCCACAAGCAAATAAAGAGAGTGTGAGATGAGACACACAGAAGGAAGAGTCCCGGAGCTGCTTTTTCAGGACACAACAGTCTCTTCACCAGAAATTATATTTGAAACAGTGAGAAGATTGAGGCCTGAGTCCTATTCAAATATAACGTGAAAAGGCGATGGGAAAAATCATGAGAGAAAAATAATACAGACCAGGTGGAGATTCTGCTGCTCAAGAAGCAGGGGCCTTCTATCTTTCCCTATGTTCCTTGGCTGGACTCCAGCAGAAGGGGCATCGAGGCTATGCATTGGTCTGGCAGCAAGGGCTGATAATCGAGGGTCTACTTTGGGTGACAGTCCTGCCCGACTGCCAGACCTGCAACCTGAGTTTGTGCATGTAAATATTACAAGGAGCTTTTACGTGTCCCCCAGCACCTGTGGCTTGGCAATTTCTGTTCTTTACTTCACACTTCTTTCCCACCCTTTCGGTTTTTTCTCTTTAGATCTCTGTTTCACTGAATACCTCCTTCAGTGTGTGGGATACCCACACTGCATCACAGACTAACCTATAGATTCATGTACGTATTTCATTAACTGTTTTCTCCCGTCTGTCCCCCTCTGCCCCTATGTCAGACCCAACTGACACAAGCACAGACCTTCAGCTAAAAGTCATGCGTCTACTTAGTGTTCTCTGCCAGGGTTGCACTGCAGCTTCCCTGCAGATTTCAGGGGGAAATTAGTATTTTCAGAAGGTACCTTTTCTTTTTTAATCTGCTTTATTTTGCTAGTAAACTGAAAAGAGTACTGAAGACACTCTATTAATGTAGCTCTCATTTGCACAACCACATACAAAAGTGCTTATTAAAAGAGACTGTTGCAAGTATGAGTATCATAACCTAAGTTATCAAGAGTACTAGTTTACGGAAAATGGAACAAATACATTTCTACATGATAACTGAAGCAGTGTTTATGAACTCTGGCTTCTAGTTTACTTCAGAGCTACTGGGTATCTGTTTCCTTTTTAATTTAGGAGCGTCAGTGCTCAGTCTCCCACACAGTTCACCTTCCATGTCCAACAACCACACAGCAGCTGACATTTACAGCCACTCTAAGTATGGATGCTACCTGTTCTTTCAGTTACAAACAGCTTACAAACCCATGTTCTCAAGAACTTCCCCAGTCATTAGAAAATACATTTGTCAGGTCTGCAGATTTAAAGTCTCCTCATGCATGGCCAGGTAGTGAACCAACTTAGCAAAGCTCTAACATGACTCCGACAGACAGTGAAACGCTTGTATATCTGGCAGGTCAGTCTATGGACATCTGTAAATTTAGATCAGGTTTCCCATGTTCTCCTTCCTCCCTCGGCAGCTCAGCTTGCTAAACTAAACATTTTAGAATAGGGCAAGTACTTCGGATGCACTGATGCCAATGGAGATGTTTTGCATCTTCTCAGCGGCGCAGGCTTGACGCAATCAGTCCCTGCACCGACGAGCGTTGCATTTCAGACTCAAATGTGGCTAACTCGGACTCTCTGAGGTCTCTGGCCCCGGCTGCTTCCACAAGGTGGAAGTGACAAAGAGTGGAGGCAAGGAGCAGGCCCAGCCTGGGCCCCGCAGGGCTCACAGACAGAGCCCAGCTTCCCAGTGGCCACCCTCCCGCTGCTCCCTCCTGAACCTTGACCGTCTTCCCGACTCCCAGTCCAGGTGTGAACCGCACCTGGTAAAGTATTAACTTTGTTCTCTGTGCTAACAAAACAGGAGCTGCTCAGGTGCACCTGCTTGTGCGAGGTTACCGGCTCCATGCGGCTATCAGAGCATACTCAAGAAAGACCAACTATGCTAAGGGGCAAATTCTCGGCTGGTATTGCAGCTGACTGAAATAACACAGAGTCCAATTTTCCCATGTCAGTTTGCCTTTGTTGTGGTGGATTTCTTCTCACAACACCTGAGGTGTCTTGTTCAGTTCAGTTTGCAGGTCCTGATGTAATGTGTTATCTATTAGACTTTCAAATTTTTATTTTTATAGTGCTTTTGAAGCTTAAATTTTTCTGGGTATTGTCTTGCATCCTCCTACACACAAACAGTGGCCCAAGCTTCTCTGCATCCTCAAGTCCTCAGGACTCTATCTCAGTTTCAGAGCGCTACCCAAGAAGCGCAATACCTGCTGACCTCTCTTGGAAAGCCAGAATGTACTTTGTGGCTGTCTTCAAATTCTTCTCAAACTAAAATCAGTATATATTTCAGCTCAAGTGGAATAAATCCAAACAGTGTAAGATAGACACTACTCATGACAGGGATGGGCTGGGACTAGATGACCTTTAAAGGTCCCTTTCCAAGGCAAACTATTCCAGGACTCCATTCGATGATTCTACAGATTTAGCTCGTATTTCCCAGATTAAAAATAATTCCATTACTGAAAATACACATCTTAATAGGCCAAACTATGAATTTTTGACTGAAATGTTATTTACACCTTAAACCACAGAGAGGTAAAACATGGTCTTTATGTTCAAGCTCTGGCAGAGGAATTGGATATTGCCGTGGCCCTCGTTACACAGGCATGTGTGCATCACTCATGCCTGGTCTTCCAGCAGGGGTGACATTGCTCATTTTTACCACGCATAACAAAAAAGATGACACTGAACTTCTCTCCAAAGAAAGTGAGAGTTATGGCTGGCTTGTGTGGCAGGACACAGCATCTTCAGAGTGCAAACTGTGACCCTTCCAGTTGCAGTGATGTGAAAAACAGGTAACTTCAGCATCAAGCAACGTACATATACCATGCAAGAAAAGCAGCCAACTTAATGAAAAATATCTCCTACCTGGTTGTCTCTTTGACTTGTCTCAAGCTGAGGAGGTTCCAGGAAGGAGGACAGCTTTGCCTTTGGTGCTTTAGTGTGGTTTAGGTTAACAAAACAACACAAGAGAAAACAGATTATTTGGCATTTGTGAGACACTCGCATAGTTGTTAGGAGCACATATGCCAACACACATGCTCAGAGGAATTTCAGGAGGGCAGGTCTGACACTCCAGTGTTTGTCTTGGTACGGTGCAGTTTATAACCCAGGGTGGCCAAACTGTAAAAGCTTATTAGAACAACGGCATTGACTGAACATCATAAAAATCAACAATAATAAAGCAAGCAAGCATGAGAGGGCTACAGCTCTTGAAGAAACAGTCTACAGGCTCTGAGAAACCAAAGTAGAGTAGAATTCCTCATATGCTGCTAAGAGCCATGTCTTGAGCACTGCAGAAACACAGTGGTACCATGACCCACACCTCTGAAGAGAAGCTCATTCCCAGGGTGCTGGACAAAAGCCATTATGACCTCTTCTAACTGTGCAATACCTAGTAAAAAGGGCTTCTGTTTGGGTTCTACAATGCTACTTTAAGTATAAATAGATACTTACAAGTGTTATTTGTTGATATTTATGTTAGCTTCCTTTAGAAACTGATCTGCAAACGACTTCTTTTCTCATAGTTCTCTCTCCCAAACAGCTCATGACACTAGGTAAAACTTCATGATTTTGCTGTTCACAGTGAAAACTGTTTCCCAGCTAGAAAGACCAGACTAGAGATGTGAAAAGTAAACCATTCCCCCCTCCGCCCAAAGGGGAGCTGCTCAGAATTTACATAGAGGTGAACAAATAGGCTCTGCTCTCTAGCAAGAACTGCAGCTTGAGCTTCAAACAGCTGGAATGCAATTTGTGGCTTAACCACTTTGGAGGTGCTTGCATCTTACAGGTCGAGGTACCACTACTTACCTACAAGCAACACAAATGTTGCTTCGGAACAATCATGGGTCGTCATAAACTTCTAAAATACCCACAGACACTAATCAGTCTATTGTCCTTGCTTTTCCACTCATACTGAGAGATACACTTGGTACTCTCCCAAATTATGGGAGAGAAAGCATTTCATTCCCACACAACAGTTTCCTGCACGATGGAGAGCATTTTCTGGACTGCCTGCCTTAGTATGAGTTTTCAGTTTCAAGAAAACCATGCACAGAACAGAGATTTCATGAAACATGTATCTTACACTTTCCCACCCTCATCAAATCCGGTGCAAGCCACGGTCCTACCGTGAGTGGCTTTTGTCCCGGTGCACATTCCCTGATAGTGTGAGTCAACCCTCGGAGCAGCGCCAGGGGCAAGAGCCTCGCTCAGAGAAGAGCCCTTGAACCAACAGTGCACAATGATGGTTCGAAGCAATGTGAAGATGGCCAGCGAGCTGGAAAAGGTTCCTTACAAGTTATTCGGGGGGTGCAAAACCTCCAGAGTTAGGAAACCTGCTAGAAAAGCTGCTCTGTCACACCGGAATATCCTCGCCAGGCCTCCCCTCCACACTGAGCTTTTGGCCGAGTAGGAAGGTGGGCTACCGTGTAACACTGTGCTCTCACACTCCAAGCGAGTTCTCAAATAAGTACAGCATATTATCTATAACATACTCTATTCCGACCACATCAGCCTGAGTTCCACACGAACTGGAACATCTCCCATGGATTGCAGCGTCACCGCGTTTCATGTTCCTGAGAGATACAACAAATGTATGTTGTCTTTGGACAACACACGTGTAGGGTTTCAACTGATGCACATGCTTGACCTCAGCTGTGTTCTAGGTCTACAGGCAATCACTTGTAGGCATACTTGATGCATCTACTCGGCTTGTTTCTCAACTCTACAGTTCAAAAAGTACACATCATAATGAAAGCAGATGCTGTACCGAGCAACAGTTTGAATTAGGAGGTCACCATTAGGGGTACTTGGCAAGAATCTGTCTATGACCATCTGATGACTTGCTGATTCCACGTCATGGTACCAGGAGGGCGCTCTCAGTAAACATTCAATCAGAGCGAATTGTTTCGTCGAAGAGCAACCTTTTCCCCTCATAATGAACTCCGTTCTCAGTGACGTCCAACCGCCCACAGCCATGTACAAAGTTGTTCACAGTAACAGGTTAGGTGGCCAAGAATGTCACTCAAACGCTAAGGAGGGAGACACTTGGGAATGTTGCGTACAATGCACAGAATCCCCTTAAAGCCCATTAGTTCTCATTCCAGAGGTCTTATTACGCTTCTTGTCGTAATGCTTTGAATGTCTTTTCTTACAGCTGGTTTTCACTGAGTCTCACTTATCAGATCATTAGTTAATTTGAGCAAATGAAATGATCTGTTGACAGAATAGCTGTTTATTTCATTCATTTCCACTAAAAGCTTTCATGCATCAGCTCTTTCCGCCTTTTTCTGTTGCTTCCTCTAGAGGTAATAATTTATAGTGTGAAAGTCATTGTGTTTGGTAACATTAGGCAGCCAGATGGTCAAGTTTTGTTTTCTATAGCTAGGAAAAGAGAAACACTTCTACTGTAAAGGTTCATCAGCTGAAAATACTAAAAAATACATGTGGGCATGCATTTTTTATATTATTTTTTAAAGTCAGTGGCCAAAAAAGAAAATAAGAAATTGTTTTTGAAAAATATCACCATTTTTCTATCATTATCATCTTTACTGGGCTGGTTGTACTTAAAAGACCTACTAAAACACAGAAGCTTTGTGTTCATCTAGGTCCTATTCAGGAGAGACACCACCCCCCCC
>VWZK01005472.1:0-33165 GCA_013396935.1 Baryphthengus martii | reverse complement strand
AAAGAAAAAAAAAAAAAAAAAAAGAAGGAAAAAAAAAAAAAAAAAGAGGGAAAAAAAAAAGAGAAGGAGGGAAAAAAAAAAGAGAAGGAGGGAAAAAAAAAGAAGAGAGAAAAAGAAAACAAAGAAAAAAGAAAAAAAATCACTGATGAGCTAGCTGTCCAGTTCTAACCGTCAGGGTTCTGCCCTCTGTTCTCCAGCAGTACTTCCACTGTATTCTGGTGATAAAGCAAGAACAGGCACCCAAAACATCAACTGAACCCACAAGCTGGATTTGGACTACTGCACACAGATGTCTCTACCTAGACATAAAAAGAAATTGGTTCTTTTCTAAATTGCAAATCCTCCTTAAGGGGGAGAGTCTAGATTGGTTTTATAAAAATGCTTCTTTTTGGTACAAGATTTGCAAAATAAAGTCTGCTGATCCTACTATCCAACGTGACACACTGTTCCACCTTGCACTTCCCTGGAGCTGCTATAAGCAACACCAAAAGGTAAAACCATCATGTGGCCTTTCTTAGATTTCACAAAGACAACGATGCAAGAAAACACTTACTTAACTTTCTTTGAACCTAAAGTAATGGCATCAAAAAGCACTAGGCAGCATCACTTGCATAAAGAAACTCTGTCTGTCAATTAGCGATTCGACTACCTAAGGTACCAGGTAGCATCACAGAGAACCCAGGCAGGAAGGCATGGTGAAGAATAAAATAGAAGTGAACTTAAAATCTGCTCTGTTCACCACCCTGTGCACTGTAGAACTGACATGTCTCTAACATAGCGTGCAAACAACAAAAAAAGAGAACCATTCCAGGCACCAAGGAATTAGATTAGGAATTATATAGAAAGAGAAGATTAAACTTTCAACTGTTGTGATAGTTTGGGGCACACAAACATTTGTATAATCTGCTGCAAAATCTCTGATTGTTGGTCACACAATAGAACATACAGGAAATACCTTTATAAGGATCTTAACACCATACATTTCATTGTTTAATAGAATGGACTAGGAACTGTAGCAACTATACTTTGTACATAGTATTTGAAACTCCATGGAATAAATGTTTTTTGAAAAAAAACAAAAAAAAACCAAACCCAAACATTTGAGTTGCTTATGCACTTCTCTGGAACACTTTCCAGAGCTATCACACGTTTGGTGTGCATCGAGAGGCCCACACCTGACAAAACACTAGCATCGTATTTCAAACGGTCCAAGCTACCAGTAACACGGTCCTGTCACTTATCCAACATTCACAAACCTTTTTTTTAAAAAAAAAAAAAAAAAAAGTTCCTTTATCAGCTCTGTCTAAGGCACTAGAATACACACACCGCTGCCTGTTGAAAACAAGGGAGGAAATTCAGAGATTTTTCCCAGTGCCACGGTCACGGCTCACCACTTAGGGGCAAAGATAACCGTATGTCCCATACGTTCTGCCTTCTGCACAACAGAACTGGACTTGCCACCTTTAACCTGTGACAAAAGCTGCACTGACTCTGGGAGCACAGTGACCATGTGGGCCATGGCTTGGCACAAGGAGATGTCTTTCAGTTGGGCTGGGGTGCTGTTTTGGCTCGCTCAAAGCTGGAGCAGCAGGTCAGGCCAGGCCAGGCTCCTCACACTGTTCAGACCTTGCTTCCACAGTTTCAGTGGCTGCAAGGCCATGCGAAAGAGGCATTTGGAGGAAAATAATCTAGACAAGCGTTATGGTGAGCGATCGGGCCCATGTTGCCATCAGTCTGTCTTGCAGAAAGGCATCCAAAAGCTAGGAGAGAAACAGAGACCCCCCCTTCTTCAGCAGCCAGATGAGAAACTGGCATCTAGGAGACTGATTAGTACCACACCTCAGTCATGGCTGTTGAAAATGAAACTAGATTATTTTTTGCCCCACGGGCTCAGTTATCTCCATGATCGATAGCTCCTCCAGAATAACCATCAAGCAGTTAGGCTCCCAAGGCAGGACAAGACCCAACACCCAGATGTAAAAATGGCAGAAAAAAAAAATCCCTCTCCCGTCTTTGTGAAAATGACAAGAGCTTAGGGAATTACGTCAAGAGACAGGATCTAAGTTACCTTGCTCTGATCTAATTGTTGCTTTTACTCACTACTGAGAAACTGACCGTAAAACGTAGGTTTTAAGTAACACAGAAACAAGGTAACATCTTGTAATAAGCAAAATGAGAATTCCAAGTGGCATCTTACAGACTCACTCTGATAAACAGGAAAATGCTACTTGTAGGGGGAAAAAAAAACGATCCCTTTTTCCAACCAAACCCCAAGCTCACACAGCATTGCAGGGCTGCAGAATTTTCCAACAGCACGTCAGGAGCAGACCCACTGCACAGCAGTTACACCCTGCCCTTGTGCACCAAGGATGCCACAGCCACCGCGCTGCAGGGAAAAGTCCTGCTTGAGGATCCAAGTTTTCCCTTCTACTTTGGAAATGAATATGGAAAAGATCCAACTTCTTTATAGCAATAATTATATTACCCCCACAAAAAAGTATTTCTCTCTCTTCGTGTTTAATGAGTAAGATAAAAGTGAAGGAGGTTGTCTACATAGACCATTATGTCAGGCTCACAAGATACCAGAAAAAGGGGTTTGTTTGAGGTTCTGACTGATTTGGAGTTTGGGGCTTAGTGTTGTTTGTGGAGGGGTTTTGTTTGGGTTTTGTTTTTTTTTTCTTTTTTTGTCTTAACAGAGGCAAGATGACAACTCCAAGGATTGTGCAACATGTAGTTCAGCCTCCAAGTCAAGCAAAGCCCTCACAGAATATCAATTTCTAATTTACACTATAAGGATAAGAGCAGCTGATGATTTCTCAGCAAAAAAATCTCACACTCAAGCCTCGAGCCTGATCTGCAGCAAAGTGGTACTTGTAGATGTGCATAAATTTTCACTACCTTTTCCACTTGAAGGGCAATCTGTGGACTCCTCGTTCCCATTCTTCCTTCACTTCCTAACCAAAAACTAGCTACTTTAGACAGAGAAATGTCACACTGGGGAGGAGAACATGGGAGGGGTTGAGAAGTATCAGCAGCGGCCAGAAGCTGCTCCCAGTTTCCCCAATAGAGCTGACAAAATCAGAGTCTCCTGGTGGGAATAAGGCTGGAGCAATGGCAGGTGGACACAAGTCCTCGGCAAAGGCAGGCTGAGGTGGGATGGGAAGAGCCAGCACACACCTGCTCGCTCCACCTCACAAACGCTCCATTTTCCACATCCAATTTTTCTGAGGCGTTAAAAAAATATACTTCTAAAGCAAAAGGATTTAAGGCAGCACACTTAAATGAGGTGCTCATCTTTTTTGTGCTTGGCTGCCTGACCGTTCACCACTTCAATTACTTGGCTGCTATTATGCAAATGAGAAGGAAGCCAGAAGTTATGCACCTGTGTTTGCCCCTGTATTCAATATTCCTATTAAGTCCTAAAGCCCTATTATGTGGTAGACAGGCATGTGGGATTGCTCAACTCAGGTTACAGCAGGGCAGGAGAAGGACTTTTCAAGCTCTAACTATGCTTACAAAGAGTTCAAGACACCACAGTGATTAGACTTGGTCTTACAGCTGAGAACAAAAAAAAAAAAACAACAAAAAACAACACCTGAATATTACTGAAAACACAGCATTTACTACAGCGGCTACTGTGCACTCAGGTACTTTATGTGTGAGAGAAGCATAAGCAAGGTCCAAACTCGGCAGAGTTCAAATTATCAAGCACAACAAATGGGTCCAACACAGACATTAAGCTAAGCTTATGTACAGCAAGTTCTGCAGTAGACAAGGCTTTGTACAGTGCCTAGTACAGCTCGTAGCGTCACAGGGAACTTTCTTCTTACATTTGAGGAGATCTGCTCCACGGCAAAAGTTGCCACAAGACCAGGTCTTAGCTGTTTCGATTTACTATTATTAAAAAAGCAATTTCCACTTCATCAGAACCTGTCTTCTCAACAGGCTTACAATAAAAACTGGTTTTACCCTGTGCATACAACTTACAGAGCTGAAAGTCTGCATTAATAACTTTCCAGATGGGAAGAAAGAGCCAGCAGTATATACACACCATTACACATATTCACAAGTTTGGTTTCTGAAGCAGTAATTAACAGCTGGATGTCTACAGGTTAACTGTACAAGTTACCATCTTAAATGGAGAAAAAGGTAGAGTTGGAGTTCCAAAGGAATATCAGCCTGACCCTCCGATTTGGTGAAAATAAAAAGTCTGCAAGAGACATGTGACAGATGGTCTGTGCCAAGACACCAGCAGACAGGCTCTGGGGAAAGACAGATGTCAGACACCACCCAGATAATATAACATGATGCCAAAGAGCACTTTAACTGTGAGGGAGTACTAGACAGCTCACTCAAGATTTCCTACTTCTCAAATCAAACAGTCAGGAATAAATAAAACATCAGATGCACTAGAACTGTACTGTCTAATATATCAAAGGGAAATGGAGATGATATCAGAATTTTTTGGTTTTTAACTCGCTGTGCTGCTGTAAGGCTAGCGAGTACGGACAGAAAGTCATTGCGAAAGGAGCAACATCCTGACAACCAAGGAAAATCCCAAGCTCAGACTTTAGAAGGAGCTCCCAGCCCACAAAGAAGATCCTAAACTGTAGATGCAAGCGGTACTTCATCTGGGTCTGAGCGGTACGTGCCCAGCAAACTGATACCCCATCGGCTGTTCCTCTGGGCTACTCTCAGGATTGGGATTTTTGGGGAGAGGAAAGGGGACAGCCTGTTTTGTCTGGATCCACCTGAAAAGCTGTTCGCAAAAGAAGACCAGAAGCATGACCGCCAACACGCAGCACCCCGGCTTCTCCGGGCATTCGGGAGGTTACCCGGTTCCACCCAGCTACAGAACCGCAGAGCGGTTTTCTCCGAGTGCTGCTACCAGGGCAGAGTTCAGATGGACATCTATTACCTGTCCTGCTGGCAGACACTCCTTTAGCTGTGTTCCTTCAGCTATCTGTTTTCCTTCGAGCTTCATTAGATAAACATACTGTTTCTGAAGGAGTTCTTACCTCCAAATTACTAGTATGTTGCCTCAGCTTTCACCGATGTGTAACTGTTTGGCTGTGAATCTGATGATTATGAGATTTCTTGAAGTCTAGCAATGGAGAAGGAGATGAAGAGGTCTCTGGAGAGAGCGAGAAAGAAATGGGCTTTAGCCCAAATTTAAGTAAACCTTCTCTAACATTGGCAAGTGTTTCCTAAGCAAGACCAGGCTGAGCATCAATCAAGAGCTGTGAATGTTTCACAGGGCCTTGTTTACTTGCAGGTTCCAACCTCCATTGCTCTGAACAATTTTCTTTCTCGGGAGCTAACTGATGTTTTTATCAAAGATGACCTGTTTTCATAGCAGTTTCAGTGAAAAAGATTTAAGCTGTCAATGCTAATTAATATTATTCATACTGCTGCACTGATTAATTGATATTTTGTTATTGGCACTATTAAGAAAAACGAAAGCCCTGACATATGGGATGAAAAACAAACACAGTAGTGAAGCAGTGCTGTGTAATGAAAAACCAAAACACCTACCTTTTGCAGAAAGCTTCCCCCTCCTCCTCACTCCCTATTTGCCAAGCAAAGCAAATAGTTTCTACACTCAGGAAAGTCACTGGTTGGAGTCCAGCTGAGGTCCCTGATGCACAGAAACTACCTCACCAGAACCTCGGGGTTTATAAATTTGATATTGAATGTACCATAAAAATTGTTATGAAGTTTATTGTCTGGAGAGCTGGAAGCCATCCCTTTCTCTTGTCTTCTGTTCTTCTTCATACACTAGAATAGAATTTTTCAATGTTTCTGCCAAAAAAATACTCCATGAAACTGCAATTACTATATATATATATATATTTTAGGTGTGGGAATTGGGAGGGAATACTGCATCATCATGTTTATGGTAGGAAAAAACAAATGTAAAATTCAAATCTGATCTTGGATCCCTCCTTTTCTCCCCACTTCCAACAAAATTACTTTTAGAGCGCTTCTAACTGTCAGCATGAGGAGCTAACAGAGCTGGCTTCACCCAAATGTTTTGCAGACAGGTGCTACACAAAATTCCAGAGTGACCTCTGTTCCACATCTTTGCTGATTCCCTCTTTGGCCGTTCTTACACAGGCAAATATATTTATCACCCAGAGAAATCATCACTAATGCAACAGTTGTGAGCAACAGGGTGAAATGCAAACACCTGAGCAGGCAGCCAAGCACAGACCATGGTGATGCTGAGGTAAGAAAGCCATTCCCTGAAGGACAGCGTTTGTTTGCAAGCGTCCATCCAGTTTTTCATCTGGAAAAAACCCTCATGTGCTGATTTAAAGCTGGGCAGAGAAAGGCAGAGAGTGTGTTTCTTTACAGATCAACAAGCTTCATTATGGGTACTGTAGAACAAAACCATTTTTAAAGGACTTACTAGCTGATGACACGGACCTTCTAGGTGATGGAAGGAGATAAAAAATTCCCAGGAGAACTGCTCAGGCAGTGAGAAAACAGACAAGGATGATCTTTTGACTGCTTTAAGAGAGGCAGTCACCTGCACGGCAAGAGCCAGAGATCTGAAGCCAGGCAGGACCAGGGCTCTGGGTAACGTTCCTCACCCTTCTCCATAACACACGGTCACCCACCAATTCCTGCATCTGTCGCTTCACTCG
The DNA here is from genome assembly GCA_013396935.1 of Baryphthengus martii. Classification (NCBI taxonomy): domain Eukaryota; kingdom Metazoa; phylum Chordata; class Aves; order Coraciiformes; family Momotidae; genus Baryphthengus; species Baryphthengus martii. Next base: position 26,515 of record VWZK01005472.1, on the reverse strand, counting down.
ACCTTAGCTGCGCATCACAAACTGACACCATTTTTCTTTAGAGAGCGTTCTCCATTTCTGGTGGGGATTGCAATGAGAGAACACAGGCAATGCTGGAACCAGCCAGCTGAAAGCTCTCTCTACTATGACAACAACATGTTCTCCAGTGACACTGGAGAAAAAAAAAGAAAAAAAAAAAAATGCTTTTAAGGCAGGGTTATGCCTACATTTTTATCAGCACTCTTCCACCAGTGAGAAAAACAAGCATCTTCTGCGTGTGTCTGATGAAAATTAAAGCCGTTTGGGGACCTCCTCTAGTCATAACTCACCCCTCTGAGCATCCTCGAGAGCCTGTCTGCTTCCTGACCTAACGTACAAAGCCACCATCCTATTCCTTCCATGGCTGCTGCAAGATTCCAAATCACAAAGACTGAAGCAGTAACAAACCTTTAAAGAATTTGTTTTCAGCTGTCTGCCAGCTCTGATGGGGCTCTTTTATAACCACCGACACCACAAGCTCTAAGAAAGGACAACTGAGATGTTTAGCTAGAAGGCTAAAAGAAGATGTGGGGAAGCCACCCGTGCACCAAACTTAGCTGGTCCCAATCCAGCTCTCTGCATTAGCGCGGAGGGACAGTAAAGCAGTCTGCGAAAGGCAGGAGAACGGGCAGCTTGTTATTTCAGCATGGTCCTCTCCCCACAGGCTCCAGCAGCACTCCCTAACCCTCTGGTAGAGGAGGACACTGCTCCTGCAGCGAACCTGATGGGTTTGGGCCTTGCACGGGAATATATAGTTTGCGACCATGCTCTGGAGCGCCTGATGTATGGTCACGTATGTGCTCTTTCCCCTCCCCTCCCAACCCACATCCCCAAGATAACAGACAAAAGTGGAATTCACAATTAATCAACTAAATTTCGCCTGTGTTGCTGATTCAGATCACGTTTTGCCCAATATTTTCAAAGATTATGTGTCTGTTTGTATGAATTGGCCTCTGTTTTTCTTGGGAGCAAAATCACCCTGACAGAGATGAATGTGGGGGGAACTGGTGTCCATTTTGGAGTGGAGTTAACAGCTGGGTTAGAATGTACCCTTGAGCAAAAAGAAGGTAGAGTTTCATTTTGAAATGCTGATACTCGTATTCGTTAAACAAAAAGAAGCTCTGTGGAAATACTCATACTCATTACCTCACTGTAGATATCTCCTCCTAGCAAAGGGAATTTGTAGAGGTGAAAGCAAACAATAACAGAAACACCACCTTCCACCTTCGTGTGGACCCTTGGAGAGTCAGGCAAGTAAGCGCAAGCGAGCCCCCTGTGTTGTGGGGACGGAAGGTGCTGTCGCACACGTGTACTGCTGTATGCTGACAGAGTCCATTATTTATACAGCTTAACGAGTATACCACTAAAAGTAATGGAAAAAGTCTAAAATATATTCCTCCATGCATATCATTTTCTAAAATGATAATCGATATAATTATGCCTCACTTGGGCTAAAGTGCCATTTATTTAAACTCAGTGGGATTTGCAACGAGACTGGGGGCTCTTATCTAATTGATGATACTTTTGCTATTTTTACTACCCTCCTTCATAACCATTAGCATATGCCACTTTTTTTGCCCACTATCATGCTCTATTACTAGTTATTTCCATTATGAGAAATCTAGGTAACCTTTTCACACAGCTCTAAACTGGATCTATTTTGCGATCCTTTCGGTTCTCTTGTCTCCAAGAAAAATGACCACAGAAACTGTCAGAGTCAATTAATAAGCTAATTTTGCACATTCTCTCCAGATCCCCAGGGCTATTCCTTAAGCAAAGGTTAAAAGTAAACAATGGCAGAAGCCACAGAAAAAAAGGAGGCGCTTTTAGCAGCCTTCACTGCTGACCTACAATAGGAAATAAGACAGAAGTGAGAGCAGAACTCTCTCTTTAAAAGATGCCGGCCACCAGCAGCCCACGCACCTGAAGTGAAATACATTATTTTGCTTTGGATAATTCAGCTTTTGTTTCAGCCCCATGCAACTCGGCCATGACTCTTAAGTCCCAATTACAGGAAGTCCCTCTAGGCCAGCACAGAGATCTTTCTGATAGCAATTCTGAAAATGGAAAGCACTCTGAAGAAGATGTTTTGACAGAACGACTCTGCCGTGGAGCAGGCTTGTGAGCTGTGAACAAATGTTGCTCATAAACTGACAAAAACTGACTTTCAAAACCCTAAATAATATTGTACTTATAAATAACCAATCTAGTTATCTCTTGGCAACGTCCCTGGATTTAAAGCTACAACAGACAATACAGCAGCGTGTGTTTCTTGAGGTGACTACAGATTAACTCAAGTTGTTGCTTTTCAGGTGTCCCTGTTTCTTTTCAAGTGCTGAATCCACAGTGCAAAAATCAAACCCCATGGCCTAAGCTATAAAAATTTTTGGTCATTTTTAAAACAATTTCGGTTGCCAACTCTGTTCACAAAATTGCATTCAACACATCCATCTCCACGGCTTCTCAAGGCCAAGTTCCACATAACCTGGCTAGCACAGCCAGAAAGATAACGTACGGCCGCTACATTTTTCCAGCCAGCACCAGGCACGTCAATCCTCATTATTTCACAGAAAGGTTATCTAGGATGGGGTTTGTGCAGATTACTAGGTTATCTCTGGACTTGAGCACTTAAACCCTTTGCTTCTGCCATCTTATTTCCCTAATCCATCCAGACTGCAAGAAATCAGTCTTACATCTTGAAAATAGTCAGAAGACATCAAATCTCCTTCGCAGCACATGGAAATAATTTGCTATTTGGAAACCCGTTCTCCACCGAAGCGACAGAAAAAACTCCTGATCTTTTATTATCTGGATCAGTAACCGACATATTTTCTAATCGCTGAGCAATAAAATACAGCTCTAGGGACTATCTCTTCCACCTGCAATGGAGAGGACACCGCTCCAGAGAGCCTGCTTCCCAACGTCGGGAGCCTTGTCCATACCAACAAAACCAGAGACTGCTGACAACAGACAAGTGGGATACCCTGAGGCATGAGGATGCTAGAAGAGGTTTGGGCTGCCGGAAAGCAGCTCAGCTCTACCAAAGCAGAAGGATCCACTCCCCTTGCAAAGAGGTCCCGGGTCCTCAGAGCACACTGCAAGCCTTCTAAGGAGCTGGCATCATCTCCAAAGGCCACGGCTGCTCTGAGAGCCCCAGTGCTGCCTGAAAGCCTTGGCTCCCTGTTCTGGTACTTCCAAGGACCACACTCCACTGATGAGTTCTTCTAAGGCCAGTGACACGCTGACACAGATAAGTTATGGCAGTCAGGTGGTAGCAAGTAAAAGCATCTGGAGCTTGTCTAGAAATGCTCGGGACCGCTACAAAGGGTGGGATATGTGCCTGAGACTTTTGAGAGAAAACATTACAGCTATTTGCAATCTGCCAAGTGGGAAAAGCATGGATACCCTCGGCACACGGAATGAACACCACAGCAGCAAAACAGATTATTTACCTCAGGCAGCTGGCCGGACCCTGACCCCATATACAAATAATTCTGGAATACACATTTTAAGGCTATGAGCAATCAGAGATTTTCCAAGGTGTGCATTGGTTAATAGCGAAAGGGAAAAAAAAAATAAAGAAGAAAAAGGAAAAGAAAGAGAAGAAAAAAAGCCCTTGAGGCTTTTTCTGTTGGGAGAGCAGACTGAGGAGGAATTGAAAATTGCGAGCTACGACTTGATATAATTACAACTGCTACTCGAGGCTCACAGCTGCTGCCCAAAACGTTCCAGAAATTTCCAAAAGCTTTTAGACTGCTGCCAAAGTAAATGCCATACATTGCAAGGCTCGAGAGTGGATTTCTTGGGAGGATACCTATCATTACAAGGGAATTCAGAGCAGCTTGAGGTTTCTTGTTTATCTTTTCATTTAGATCTAAATTCCAAGGTACAAAAGAAAAAGCTTTTGGCACAAATTGGCTGAAGAAAATACTTCTGTGCATGTATTTGAGAGAATAACTTTCTGCCCAATTATCATTACTTAGCTATCACAGAAAAAACTTTTCCTCTGATTGCCAGACAATGGTTTGCTTACAGTAAAATAAGGTTTTGCGCTTTCTATTCTGCTGAGCAATGGAAGCACTTCTTTCAGTGAACTCCACTATGATCCCAGCAGATAAAGATCTCATTACCTTAAAAAGCATAATGAAGTTAGACCAAGTCAGAACCTTGTACAGGATGAGAAATCTAACAAATGAGTGGATATCCCACCTTAGGAGAGCCTCTGGAAGTTACCTTGCTCAGGATCCAAAAGCCATTTAATCCTGTGTTGAATTTAAGCTTTCAGGACTGATAGTTTTAGTCCCAGGGAAAGTGGATTTAAAGGCGAGAAAATAAATATATATTAGCTGAACTGACAAGGTAGGAAGACAAGGTAAACACTGCTACAGCCACATTTTAAGAAACATGGATGAACAGCTTTTGAAAGAATGGCCTTACCTAATGAAGAAGATTTTGAGTAGCTAACAGAGGAAGATAAAGAGTGTGAGTATAAACTTTTAAATAAATCACCAGTGTTCTCTTAAATATGATAATACATTTATCCTGGGATAATCAGCTCCTTGACCTTTGGCTTGAGTTTATTTAACTCAAGATACAGTAATTATTTCATTAATAGAAAGCAACCATGTCGCAATTCAAAATTATTAAAACTCTTCTAGTCTCAACCACACACAGAGGGAAAAACATGAGCTGCACTTACGGGAATAAAAAAAAGAAAAAAAAACCCAAAGTGAAGCACATTTCCAGCTCTCTCACACACATACATAGAGATGTCATGGATCTTAGGAAAGCTTCATTATCCGCAGCAGAGCCACACAGATGACAACAGTTGTGGGTCCGGCCCAACATCTTAAATATATAGCAATAAAAAAGAAGACGTTAAACTAAAATTCTATTATTAGTCGTTTACAGGCTGATACATGTGTGCTTACGAGTACAAAACAGTAGTTTTATCAAGTTTGATGAAAGGTAGCACAGTACTGAGCTTCTACACATAGCCCCAAACAAGCTCACCGGCAATTGGTTAATCCAAGATTCTGAAATTTTGCCAAAAAGTAAATCTTGCCCTAATATAATACCTCTTACCTCATCCATCTTGCTAGGATCGTAGTTCTGAATTGCTAAAGAGTAGTGAGGAGTGCTCTGTAATTTAGAAAAGCTGCAGCATTTGTAAAAAGGAAAATAAAAGTTATAAGTTAAGGTTTCGTAACATATGGTTCCTGTTTACAGTTCTTCAGTCCTTCTGGACCCATTTACAAGAATCATAATGAGGTTAAAGTGTTTAAGCAGAAAACAAACAAATAAGCATTGCCCAGACATGCACAGTTCTGCTTCGTTTTGCTCTCAGGTTACTCTTTCTTTCAAAATCTAACCCGATATGGGGAATTGCACCATTTTAAGATGAAATCCGGGAAATTCTTGCTATACAAAACCAAACGTAGCCACTGTCTGTTCATTCACGTGATTTCTAAGGGCTTCTCAAAGACTGGCTGAAAAACTGAGGTGGGTTTCCAGTGTAACAGAGCTACAGGAGGAACCAAGGAGACAGTTCTGCTTCTGAAAGGCACAAGAGAAGTTCTAGCACGAAGCAACTCCTGCGCTCACTGGAGCTCCGCAGCACAAGCTGGTCACAGCACCTGCGCAATAACACAAGGATTTTTTAAAAGGTAGTTTAAATTGTCTTAGGATGCCCAAAAAGCAGTAGCTGGAAGGATGATCTGGGGTTAGGAAATAAGAGTTTTTGCGGGGCCTGTGAGAGGACAGGTTGAACAACGGCTTTGTCCCTTCCCATGTTTGTCTTGAAGGGTTAGCTAAAAACCCAGCTCTATATGCCAGCTCCTGGTGACAGTCTGCTCCGTGGGAACTTGGTATTGACAAAGAAATAATTACTGAACTACCTGCTGAAAAGAGGCTGGGATCCTGCCCGTGACTTCACCAAATACCTGAAAACTAACAGCCCTATGCACTGTGACCTCGGTGCCTGCCCTGCAACGTCCAGAGATGAGAACAGCACCAGATGGCTTTTTCTCTAAGAAAAATAAAGGGAAAACACAGACATAAGCTGCTTGTTTTACAGGTGCTTTGAGCTAGAACATTTCACGAGAGATCCCAATTTTAGAAACTCACGTTCCCTTTTAGGTCGAAAAATCACCGATTATTTTGTTTATTTTCATTATGTCATTAATTATGCAAAAAATGTTAATGATTTTTGAAGCTTCCAAGTAATTCAAATAAGATTTTCCTATGAAGAGTTTTTGAAATAAGCCTCCTACTCACTTCTCATAACTGCTTTAAGTGTTCTGGTAACGTGTTGCTTTTTTTTCTGTGTGTTAAAGTAAGTTTGAGTTTCAAATAAGAAGTAAACATAAAGACCTATTGAAAATCTGGAAAACAGAGAAAAAAGATGCACGTGATGGTGAAATAATTACTTTTCTTAAACAACCAATGCCACAACTGACGTTGCAAACTTATCTCCATTAATGCATTTAGTTAAAGGAGACTTCAGGCCACAGAGATTTGCAAGCATTTTATTTATTACATGTGCTATACAGCTCCAAGTGCACGACTACAAAGAGTCTGCATTTCAATTGGAGTTCCTAACATAATTCAAGTGCTGAACCTTGACCCTTGAGTGTGAGCATCGGTTCAGAAAGTAGTTCATCAGGTCATAAATAATTGGAGGGACATTTAAATCCATGTGGAATAATATTAATTACATTCCTTAGCGAAGTACTGTTGCAGATGTTAATATCACCAAATCAGCTACACAGCACTCTAAATATTTTTTAGGAAATAAAAAAAAAAGTCACCCTACCAGTTCTAGCATGTACGATTCATTTACTTTACAATAGAAGATGGCTTGAAATTGGAATTAGAATGAACACACACACACACTCCCCAAATTCCAGGACTTTGCAAAGTTTTGTTAATTTGCCTCAGAAGTTAGGAGCGAGGAGTACACAGCTGGGGTTTGACACTGCCCTGATGACGGGTCTCAAGTGTTTGTGTTTCAGTACAAGGGAGTTTGTCTATAAATTCCTCCTCTCTGTTTTCTTCTTATATCACATGGGTTATACCTTGCACGATCAGAAAAGCATTCCCTGAGTAAGATCTCCCGAACGATACAGCATCGTCAGATTCACAAATCAAGCTTTACAAATCTAAACAAACATAAATAATAATATTTCCCAATGGCTCCCAATATTTTTACACATTCAGGTATTTCAGCTGTGGTGAGTGCTTAGAGCATTTGGTTACGCTGATCACCTTCTAATCTGTGCCACCTTCTCAGGAGCATAAACATTTCACAGGCAAGGATGATCACTGTGTACGTTCTCTCCCTCAGGATTAATCTTCCAGCAGGTCTGATTCGAGCAGATTCAGTCTTTTTCAAGTCAACAGTTAGGGAAAGAGACAAAAGCTTTTCTTGAATGGAGTTTTGCATATTTAAAACAACCAAAAGCTGAGGGGGCTGCAGGGAGGGGGAAACACTGTCAGAATAATTGCTTTGTACAGCACTCAGCATTCAGTTAAGTAGTACTCTGAGGTGTACTACAAGAGCACGAGGTGTCCTCCCATAAGCTTCTGACAGAGAATTTTGGGCCTAAACCCTTTAATCCCCGCAATTTAGGACAAACTGACAAACGCTCAAATATTAAAAATCTGCACCAAAAAAAGCAGTGGGGAGGATCACTGCAGTGAAATGTCCATGCACAGTCTTTATGGATCTTGAGTGGAAAAAGTCTGAAGCGCACACACCTAGACAACATAGACCCATCTATTTGGTCAGAGAGAGGACAACTCCCTGCTCTCCCAACCATCTCTATGGTTTTCAGAAGCTCCATCTTATAACCAAATAAGCAAAAAAAAGAGGCAGTTGATGTTAATACAGCCACTGAAGGCCCAAAATGATGATTCATCATGATGACCTACGGACTGACAAGTGGGAATTTCTGGACTGGCATTTCTTTCGTGACTGAAGGCACCAGACGTGCGCAGATGAGCAACACCAGGCGTGAAGTATCCCCTTCCTTCTCTCTCTGCTTGCCTTCCCCCACAACACATGCGCTGACTTGCAGCGTTTGGCTGCACCTCGGGATAGTCTCATGCCACCCGTCGGCCACGGAACCGGGCACAGGAGCAAACCCTCCCCGCAGAGCCTGTTGAACACAGGGTGCTGCCTGGCTGGCTCCACGAGCAGCTGCTGGTGTCACCCATTCTGTCCAGCTACACAACTCTTCAGGCTGCTCATGGGGTGAGGGATTATTTTTTCACGAGGAAGCGTGAAACAAACCGCATAAGACAGAACCAATAAAGGAAATTTTCAACCTGAATTGCAATATGCAGCAACTCCAGCACAGCCAGAAACCAATGGAGATGCGGCCGCCAGCGGCCCCCATGCTCACTTGCAAAAAAACTGACCACATCTCAAGGTGAAGACCAACTAATCTCGCACAACAGCTCGATTAAGAGCCTGTACTGGACAGAGACTGCCAAATGTATTAAACTGTGCCAAGCCACGCATCAGGGGTTTGGGACGGCTTCTGGAGATGGTAAAAACCACGTTCTTGTTGACCTATATTTAAAATAATATTGCAGCAGTTTTGTTTTGCATCACATTCTGAAATTTCACGTAATGAGATATGTATAAATAGCAAGCCTGAAAACCATGAAGAAGCTACTCAGATTTTTGTCCAGAGGCTACTATCAGAAAATCAGCTCCGGAAAGTATTTGGATTGAAGAGCATACACTAAATTTACCATTTTCCTGAAGTGAAACTGCACCACTGGAAACACCATAATGGAAGACATGGCAGCACACAGCTTTGGTGGGGAAGAGTAAAATTCAGTTTCTATTTTGGTCACTTGACCCAAAAAAAAGCAGTCTTTCTGGACCAGATTCACCCATCGTGGTTGAAGAACCTTAGTTCTTCTGCAAGTGCTTCACCATGCACTGCTTTTTACATGATGTTTTCTACATAAAACTATTTGGAACAGTTACCATGTAAGTGAAAACCTTCTGAAAAAATGAGTTAAAAATACAGTTCTAAGATAAATAAGCCCCAGATCTAAAATCTCTTAAGTTTTCAGTACTCAAATCATTCCTCAATTCTGAGCAGGAGTTACAACAACACTAAAGCACAAAACAAGGCAGAAATCCTCTTTCCTCCCAATATTCTCAATTCAGGAAGCAATCAAACAGAACTCAACACTTCTCTCTGAGGGCAAAAATCCACGTATAGCTCTAGTTAGCACACAAGAACAGCTTTTTCTTCTTGTTTTTCTGAAAATACTGTATAAACAGCAGCATGTTATGTCCACCAGATCACCTTAATTTATTCAGTTGTGATTTTCTTCAAATAACTCTGAGAAAGGCGTGCGGCTGGATTTCCCCGAGCAAACACACACTTGCTGTTGCCCAGCACACCACACTTACCCACACCCTCTAATTCCAATCTTCATTAACATTTCTAACAACTTGCAGAGTTGTCACAGCCTTACTAATGAGTAATTTACTGACTTTCCCCTAGAACACAACTTTTTAAACTGTTGTCATATTTAACACCTTGAAATCCTCAGGTGCTAAGGTAGTTTAAGCAAAACCATTCTCAAGAATGCTGTTTTGTTATAGATTTCCTTGAAAAATTCTGGATGATTTCATTTTCAATCGTTTTATCACACAATAACAAAATTAAACCGGCTCTAAGAAATACAACAGCTATCACTAGAGCTATGTTTAGACTGCTCATTTAGACCGAGCCTAAATAATTTGAGACCTCATGGATTAAGAGAAAAAAAAAAAACAGAAAAGAAAAAATCCCATAACAAAAACAAGAACAAAGAAAGACAAGACAGCATTCACTGCAAATATTTGTGGTAACATGTCTCTGAAGCTGCCACATTGCAAAGCAATTTTATTGTAAGATGAAAATGTAAGCCCACAAGCAGAATTTTTATCTGAAACTTACAGAAGATATGACCGCAGCGGCCTCAAACATTCCAGAAATAAAACCACACAGCTTCCTGAAGCAAAGCAAATGGAGGAAAGCTGCTCTCACCACCTACCAGCAGGTGAGACCCATCTCTAAATCACAAGCCCTGTTAAGGGACAAACTCCTCCACCCGCCCCCAGCTGGTGACCAGAGATGTGGTAGACACTTACTGAACACATTTATGGCCTTCAGAGGATTCTGAACAAGACCCACCCATTTCATAAAAAACCCAGCACCCTACTTAGCATGGGTAATAAGAAATTACTCCTGAATATACTATGCTGGTGGTTTGCTGAAATTCCATAGATGTCAGGAAGACAGACAGCCTTGATTTAAACTATGCAAGTTAGCTGTGTATACGTTATTGAACAACTAAAAGGTCACTTGTCCTTGTGAAAAACTTGAAGCATACCAGTAACAGCTACATATGATATGCTTTACATCAGCATATTGTCATCTACCATTTAGATCGGGCCGGACTTCCCTCGAGCCTGCCGCATGGCAGCAGATGCGCAGAGACCGGCCTATTTCTCAGCAGCCGAAGAAGCAGAAAACTCCAAAGGGCATCTTCCACTCTTTCTCTTTACCCTCTTCCTGCCGTTTTCACAGCAGTCTGACCATCACACACAGCCGTGTCCTGTGCTCAGTCATGGGGCTAAAAAGTCAGGGCTGATGAGTCCAATAAAGCTGTCAAAGAGGAGCTAAAAATCAAAGCAGACCCCAGACACGCGAGGCAAGGCTGCGAAGCTTCTGTTACATTAGCTGCAGACACCACCGGTGCTGATACAGACTCAGTTGCATCCCTTCCTATCACAAAAGGAACTAATTATGATCACTACTGCAACATCATTAGTCAGACCCCGACTGCAGGGATCTGTGAATCCCAGGCATATGAAAAAAAGAAAGCCAACTAGAGACCAGCGCCTGCAGGGAAAAAAGGAAACACAATAAAGCTCTGGCACTTGAGACATCTGAGGATATCAACATACGTCTCTTTTCACCAATACGTCTCTGAGCAGAAACTTAGAAGAGAACTTCAGGAGAGGAATCTTATAAATGAAGAGCCACGTGTTAAGAAATATCATCTTACTCAATGAACTGGCTGAAGAGACCAAAGCCAGCGGGGGTTGTGGTGGCACACCAAGGAGCTGTCATCTTACTCTCTTCTGTTGGGAAGCAGCTGCTCTCTGTGCAAGAAGCTGTTCTCACCTTTGGGCAGCACGTGGGAGATGACAAAACTCCCTCTCCAGCTCCCTGCTGCTAAAGAGGGTCAGGGATTAGATAATAGGAGCCATCAGCAACAAAATAACTCCTTTCTCATGTAACTATCACTACTGTTTCCAAAATCAGACAATTACAGTAAAATCTGCAAAAACAGGGGTGGTAGCTTCACGAACAGTGGCTACTGAAGGTTACAGTTATTCGCCTTCCAGAGCAAACACAAGGAACTAAGGCAGGAAAAAAGTACTGAATAAGGCCTGGCAAAGGCTGTTCTTCAAGAAATGCTTCCTCCAAGTCATAGAATCATAGAATAGAATAGAAGGGGCTGGAAGTGACCTCTGGAGATCCTGCTGAAGGCTAGCAACCAAGCCACTGCCTCGCAGGAAGGAGACAAGACTACCTTTCTAACACCAGGACTGTCCCCAAGAGCCTCTGCACCATTCAAGAATGATGCTGACAAGCCAAGCAAGGACAATGTGCCAGCCTCACGAGCAATACTGTGGTGAAATCCAGTGTCTCTAAAATGTTTTTGGGACTCAGGGCTGAACGCACTCCTGAAATGCCTTTGGTCTCCTCCCAGCCCTCCAAACGCCAGCTGAGAAGCAGGTTCAGCAGTGCTGGCACCACCACTTCCCATGCTCACTCACAAGCTGCCCGCGCTTGTAATTAATTAATACGCTGCCCTGTCACCACCAGGCCCAAGGCATGAGTCAGAAGCACGTGAACGGGCAAGGCTGGTACAAGCCAAGCACTTCATTGCATTAAGGACCAAGAATTACAAAAGTAGAAGGAAATGATTTTAAATCAGTATCCGAAAAAGCATTAAAGAACTTCACAAACCAAACAGCCTTGCAGGAAGTGAGCTGGTTTTATTACACCGCACAAAACTTTGTGAACGCCCAGAGCAGTTAAGGATTAAAATGTTAAATAAGGAACTCATGTCCTAAGAATAATTCACCAAAACTTACCATCTTCTCCTGAAAATGAGGACTGAGTAAGCAAACCTCTTAAAGGTAATTCTCTGCAAGATGTGATTAAATTCTCCAATCTTAAGTTCCACAGAAGCTTTACTTCATCGCTTAAAAAGGGAACGATGTTATTGACAAAATACTGCTTCACATTTTTCACTGCACATTATGTAACCACTTTGGTCAGTCTGTTCCTCAAAAAATATAGAGCAAATTAACACTATGTTTTCTATATTCTCTGCAGAAAGCAATGGAGCCAAGGGTATCAGCGGCTTCCTTGCGTTTCAGCGTACCGCAGCCAAAGGAATTCCTGACAAACCTTGACTTCAGAGAACTCTATTTGCTGGAGAGGACCATCTAATAGAAACATGCTGATCCTCCAAACGCATATAAAACTCATAGCCAGTGACTGCCTGGATGCCTTAAGATCGCGAAAGTAGGATTGACAAAACAATTCACAAATCCTAAAATGTGCCTCTACTTCCCCTAAGCTACTCTTACAGCCTTGGTTGTGACTTTTCAAGGAGATTTCACCATTGAACTTGTTGCACTAAACGGCCAAGAAGACAAACCTTAGCAGTAGGTGTTCTTTTCCTGCTATTTTTGCAAGTTAAAGGTTAATGAGCGGCTTCGGCATAAAGCGCAGGCCAGCAGCTTTGTGATATCGTTCACCCAGCTCTTTGGCACAACAAAATACACGTTCCTGACCCAACTTACTCTGCAATTGCTGACAGCTAAAAATTTTTACTCATAAAAAATTTATTAGTACCTCTATCAAAGTATCTGTGCACGTATACTTCAGCCCATATGGCTATAACATGAAATTCCTTTCGAGTCCATGGAATGATTACTGAAAGAGACCTCATTTTATCACAACTAAATGAAATGTATCATTCTTGATTCTGCCCAGCTGACAGCCAGTCTCGTGTTCTGACCGGTAAAGCTCTGTGCTTTTGCAAGACTCAGTCTTGCAAAAGTAAGGAAGGGCTCCAGAGCTGATCTTGAATCGTTTACCTCTAGACTCCAAGATCTATCACCCAACTTGAAAACGTGGGACAAAATACTTCCTGTTTGCTTCACAGAGAAATCCAAGTATTTGCAGGGTAAGAAACAATTACCATTTCTTCTCCACGAGTGAATTACGCAAAACTGCTGGAGCCCTTGCAAGTCCTGAGCACCCCTTTGACAGTGAAGACCTTAAGAGGTGAAGTGGCCCTTTGATCATGGCAGCGTCACAACCTGGGAGCAGGCCCCATTTAGCTTGCAAAAACCAAAATTTTTGTGCTGAAATCACATTAGAAGCATTTCCTAGAATTATTATTGTTACCTAATAAACTAAGACAGCCAATCAGCTACTGAGAAGGACAGAAAACCACTGTGGAAGTTAATGCCTGTTCTTTCTACAGCAGTAACGAACACTTGGCGTGTTCCCTGCGCGCACAGAGGTCGGCAGGAGCGCGCCAGGAGATCCTGGAGGCCACGCTTCTCTGGAGCCACTGCTGCAGTTCAGGTTGCGTTCCCTCGATGGGGCAAAACCTGCTAGTGCTCCAGTTAACTCTGCTGGTCCAAGCCTTTTACCTCTGCTTTCCACATTCCTGGGGGCTAAATGTCCACATTTCTCCAGCAGATAATTTTCAATACTCCCATATGTAATGCAAACAGAACCGGACAGATGCAGTTATCATTAGAGATTTTCCTGCTTTCTTTAAAGTCGCCTTGATCCATTTTCATTTGGTTTCTCAGGAAAATTAAAGAAGGCTTTAAAAAGGAGCTCCAAAACCTAACGTACCACAATGAGCATGTGGGCGGGTAGGCGGGAAAAATCAAGAGGGGTAAGGAGCGGGCTCAATTGCTTCCTGTGGTTAAGATGTTAAAATCCATTCCAGAAGAGTCTGCGCCTTGATACCGTGGGTTTCGCTGGTATCTTATTTATGAACATCGGAAATAAACTTGCATGTGTGCCCCACTTTCGGTAGAAAGCAAGTGTTAAACAGATGGAACTCGGTTATATTTCCATCAAATACAACTGAAGACTCATATTGAAGATGCTGCCAGATGCCACAAAAACTAAACAGTTTCCAGAAGAACTGAATTTTCTGTTGCAGTGGCAGCACTTTCCAACAAAATAACAGGCTATGCTAACAAACCGAAGGAATTCAGCTCATCCACAGAGATATTTCTCTCACTCAAGATGTTTATAACTGCTTTTTACAATCAGACATCCATTTATGCCAGCTAATTTAAGGCAGATATGTTAATAATTGAGTAAACACTGAGCCAGATTTAAGGTTTTTTTAAACAATTCCACAGATTCTTTCTTTAAAGAACAGTCAGAAACAGAATATACCGGAACTCGGACAGCCTGACATTCAGACTGACTGCACGCATTGTATTACCCGTTACCCGGGCACACGTCGGCCAGCGCTACTGTCGGAGCCAGGTATGTCACATCTGGCCTGATGATGCAATGAACACCTTCACCTTGGACTTTTTCATTTCTCCTTCTTGATCACACATTGTCTCCTTGTTTTGTATGTTGTTCGTATCCTTCCCCATTCGTACTATTTGACGCCAGCGAAAACAAATATAATGCAATATGCACTGAAAAGGAAGATGTCAGCTATTTCTTATAAATGCAAACAGAATAAAATTAACCCCCACTAAAGACAGCTGGAGAAAAATAAGGTTACTCCTTACTTATAAATGCTTCATGTGATAAAATGCAACAAGATATTAATGAAAGCTGTGAAAAAGAGACAGTAAAATGAACTTTTTCCACAGCAGATCCAAGTCCATGGTAGTAAATCACATTACTTCAGAGAAAAAAAAATAAAAATAAAAAAAGCCTACTGCTTGTGAAAAGAAATAAAGTACATTCTTCTGTGTTTTTGCATAACTCTACATAGGTATGTTGTCGGGTCACCGCTGTTCTCATCACTAATTGCACAACCCTAGCGAGTACCGGCCGAGTGTGGAAGGACCCAAGGCCTCCATGCTGCCTCTTGCCGTGTAAAACCCACCGACTAGTTAGCGCTGGCCAAGAGCATCACGTAGCGCTGCCCAACTGGGACGCATGTGCCTCGAAGACGTAGATCAAAGCCTGCGACGCGGGTATGGTTGGAATCTCTTATCAAAAAGATGAAGAGGTGACGGAGTTATAAACACCTTCATGTGGAGAAAATACCGGATATGACCAAGCTCATACATTTAGCGGAGAAGGACCAAGCCAAAACCCATGGCTAGCAGCTGAAGCCAGACATGGCCAACAGAGTTTCAGCAGGACAGCAAAACATCTCACCAAAGCCACTCCGGTCATTTCCACGTATGAATTGAGACACAGAGCCAGTTATTTAATGCAGCGTGTTTAGCCAAGTTTTTTAAAAGGTAAATCAACCCTTTCCCCTTGAAAAACTCAGATTTTCTTCTATAAAGAACAGGGTTCAAATGCACCAAACCAGCAGACAGCTGATCCTCAGAAGATTCTGAGTATTTTTCACCAAGAGAAAATAACTCCATAATCTACCAAGAAAAAAACAGATTGAAGAAAATGTCATTCCACTGCAGTCATCAGTGTTGAGTTCATACTGGATTTGGTACAACAATAACTGAAGCTCTTTGTGAGAAAGACAGTTATCACATAACAGAGTTGATATTAAATGACAAATTACTCAGGCTGGTGAGTGAAGTATTATTTTTGCTTAAGTGGGTGTGAAGCCAAATTTGTGTTCGTCGGCCTTTAAAATACTAGTACCTTCCTTCCAGGCTGTGAATGCAACTGTAGACTTTAAAAAGTGCCCTGCTGAACCACTGACAAAGCAGAGAGCATTCCATAACGTACGTGCAGAAAGCCCACGTGCCCAAACATCCCTCAGTCCTACAGCTTGTCTATAAATCGGTTCTCCCTTATTCTGCTAGACTCACATCTTGAATTCTCCGCAGAACCAGATAGAAAGAAATCATGTACCAAGTCTAATCAAAGCAACAAGTTTATAGACAGGAAGTCTGCAGGAATATAAACCTGTTTATTTTGTCACTGTTTTATTTATAATTCTAGTTGAAATGTTTCAGGGAAAAAGAAAAAGCTCCCTTAATATATTTTCAGTGGGACTCTCTATTCCACGCAGAAAGGGTGGCAAAAGGTCCGTATTTCCTTCATCATCTCTTTTTTTAATCAAATTATTTCCTCCTAGTAAAAGGCAAAGTAACACTTTATGGAGTGTTATTTTTCACTGTTTGAAAGTAACTTTTCACCTTTAAGTGCTAACTAGATGCTTAAAAGCTACATGAATACATTCCCCCATGGCACTTGCAGCACAACAAAGTGGACTGCTATCAAAAAAAAGTAAGACTCCTGTGGCAAAGTCCTGAAGAAAAAGCCGTCACCTCGAGAAACCTGAACACGACGGTGGGAAACTTGCACAAATAGGGCACCAGGAGTTGAGCGAGGACTTTTTCTAAGTGTGAGAGGGTAAAAATTGAAATCCTAACCAGTGGCACTTGGAAACACTTGAAGATTTATTGCAAAATTTTAAGTGATGTTTACACAGACGGCTAATTCAGAATCCAGGAAAGATTCTATCGCAAGCTGAAAGCGGATGATCCTGTCATCTGCTCAAACCTCCGTTCTGGAAGACCAAGCGATTTCCTAAGAGTGCAAGTACAAGGCATACCTTTGCAGGTATCACTCTGCCATTAAAGCCGATCTTGGAAAAAATCACATGGAAAATCTTAACTTAGCTTCATATAAAAATTGTCTCATGCGCTATGTTACAGCCTGCTTAGAAAAACCAGGCCAAACCCAGTAACACAAATGCTTTAAACAAGGTATCGGGTGTTGTGGTGATGAAATAGGACTTCTTGGTAGAGAGGGACTGTGGCTTGTGATCAGAGCTGAAACCTATTAAAAGCAAATGCTAGAATGTGAATAAAAATTTAATAATTTTACACTGCTTTTAAACTTCTTTGAAGAAAAGAGTGAAATCCCTGATTAAGTGAAGCCATTTGGGGGATTACATGGCAACACGGAGTGGCTATAGTTACACACAGTATACTATATCTATGCAGTTCTGGAGACTTGCCACCACAGGGATTCAAATCCAAGACACCTGGCTATAAAGTGCAATTGCAAACCTCTTGAAATTCAAATATTGCATCTTTGTCTCCTAATAAATAAAACATAAATGCTTAAGGAATGTGCGGTCGTCATTTTGTCTCATTATTACTCTGAAGTCTTTGGATAAAAGATTTGATTTTACGATGTTTTCAGGCAGTGCGATCAGTAACTTGTCTCCTGAATTCCCTCGATCAACTCGCTCCCCGTACCATGCGACATGATGGGAAAATGAGACAGGGGCACTCCAGGGATAAGCTAAAAACTGAAATTATTCAACAGATTCCCTAGAGCCAAGATAGAAACAGGAAGACTGAACATTCTGACAAAGCCAGTGGGGTACATCTGGCGTTACCAGAAAAAAGGCAACAGCGAAGGGCCAGGTATTGACCCTTCACAGACTAGAGAATCTCTCATGGCTGTGTATCCTAGCTCCATTTTACTCTGACGGGTGACTGAGGGGCAGGAGTACGAGTGGGACAGGACGTCTGCTGGTCACCATCTGCCATCAGAAGGCCCATGAGGGCCTGGCACTAAAGGAGCGCGTGCACACCCGTACTCCTTCATCTGCCAAACGCTGGAAGGAACTCCCGACTCGGTCACTAGAAGAGTCACAAAAGCATTTGATGATCAACTCTATCCCCAAATAAAGCTCCAAGTCCTCATCTTCCCCAGACACGTGTTGCTAAATCTCACCGTCTGCCTTGCATACAGCATCTTCTGCAAACTTCCCTCAACTGTTTTTGCCGAAGGAATACAAATTAAAAGAGATCCTGACCCCAGCTCTCAAAACTGCACCTCACTACTTTTCCTTATGGCTCCACCTTATTAATTTGCATTTTATACAGTACAGGATTTTCATGATTCTCAAGCAATTTAACCTATGTTATTTACTTTCAACAAGCGTACACAGCAGAACCCTGCAAGATGCCAAAAAAAAAAAAGAGCTACAGACAAGGGGACGAAAATGAAACCTGCAGATCACACCTTAACTCAGGTACTGAGCGTAGTCAACTGCAGTGCCAATCCACCCCATCCACAAACCCAGACATCCACACTTCAGATCATAAAATATTCCAACCTTAGTTGAGCTGAAACCTCTGGAGAGGTGGCCATAGCTCCAGAAATGAAAGGCTGAAAAAGGAAAGCTGATGGACAGGCTCAAAGGGGAAAAAAAGAAAAAAGAAAACCCTATGCACAGCCACAGAACAGATGTCACAAATCTTACTTGGCTTTTGTCTCACCTGTTCACCTCTGAGCACTTCAAGGCAGCTACCAACTCATGCTACATTTGAATACAGCATCTAGCCCAACTGTGATACTAAAAGGATTTAAAAATTCACTAAGCAGGAACTTGGAGTTACCAGTTTGCCATGATGAGCCAAGCACCAATTTTAGAGTGACAGCTGTAACACAGCGCTGCAGGTGCACAGTCACTTATCACTTACTACTGCCCTAGGACACCAAAAGCTACAGAAGCCACACTTGGCCCAAATTCAGCAAATGTGGCTGAAAAAATTGCTGTCAGAAGCAACTGTGATAGGCCAGAGGGTATCATCACCTCTAAGAAGCAGACACAAGAACCAGCTCCACAGCAGGTCAAACAGTGTCAAAATAGTTCAGAAAAAGTATTAGTAAACAAGGTATCTTTACTTACACAAGAAGCTACTAGATGTTTACATTTTCTTCAGTTGCTCACTGCACTGGTTACTTGAGCTTCAAACAGAACAATTAAAACACATCTGAGCAGCCTCACAGAATTCTGGTGCCCCACACAATTATCTCCACGGCAAAACTTGGGGCTAAAGTGTTACAATATGCTACTCCAACAGCAAATGCTTCCTTTCCTATGATAGAAGATAATCCAGGAATTTAATTTGTGAACTCCCAGGTGGCTGTCTTCCACGTTACACACACCTGAAGGCAATGAACCCTTTAATACTTTTTGCACCCTCGGGTGAATGTTCCAGACGCGTTCCAAGAGGAACTCCCCTTCATGTAACCACATCGCACAATAACAAGCAAGAATTCTTCCTGAAGCCCAACTAAGATTATATAAAGAGGTACCCAAGCACACTGGAGTGTTTCAGTATTTTACATACATTTGGTACTCCTTCAATTTCTTCTGAGTATGTTTGAAGAAAGTGAAATGGGTAAATTCTCCAATGTGCCCCCACTAAAAGGATGTTACTGCAAACCAGCAAAGCAGCACTTCAAAACCACAGCCGGAGCCCACACTTGGTGCTAGAGAGGACACTGCTCAGGGGAACCAAGGGTTTTGATCCACAGAAGGCATTTTGTGCCCGTCAGGTCAGCATCATTGGCAGGACTGTAACAAACCAGGTCTCATCTAACAGCGCAAGTGCAAAGGATGCTCTTTAGTTCATTACTTGGCTACGGCCAAGGTTTTTTAAGAAAATCATCAAGTCCAGTCTGATATTGGTACAAAAAGAAGCAAACAATGAAACAGCCCTTCCTGACCCCACAGCAGGACCCGGATAGGGTTAGGCAAGGATGCCCACGTGCCAGCTCATATAAACGCTAATTAAATGGCAGGTTGATAAGGATATAGTTTGCTTCTCTCAAGAATAAGAGAAACCTTGAAAGCTGGAAGAGAGAACAGGGCAAAAACAATGCACAACCATTCTCTCTGTGTTCATTTGGCCTGCAGCTTGTCCCTATGTCGCAACAGTTGGAAAAAAATCAACTGGTTTTCATCTGCAGGTAGACCATAAACACAAATAGACTGGCCCAGCTGGCTGGAGCAGCACTGGGAAAGAACCTGGAAATGGCCGCTGGCAGACAGTTGGCAAGGACCCGCAGCCCACACAGGCTCCAGTGTATGGGCTGCCCACCGCTGCCTGTGGCCCTTCCCAGCTTGCTCATGTCAGTGGTGCGCACGCCGCCGACGGTCCCACATCTGCGCTCCAAGGGGAGTGGTGGAGAGCGGCTGTTTCTCCGGCGAGCACAGCTGGATTCTGCAGCCAGGAGCCACTGCAACTCGTTCTGTCACCACGTCCACAGAGACACAGCTCCTGAGCGTCTCTGAGACTGCCCACTCACCATACCCTGCAGCAACAGCAAACCAGGGCCATGAAAACACATTCAAGCTCATTGGTGGCACTGCTCGTGGGAGGGAAGGGTGCAGGCAGATATGTAAACTTTTAAACCTCCACTTTAATGGTGACCAAGTGAAAGCAAAAAGACATTCAGCTCACAGAACAGCTACAAAGTCTTTTTTTTTTATGGTTTGCCTTATCTATCAAGCTCAACGTGGCAGGAACACAAAACCAGGCACTAAGAACATGAAATCCTCAGGGCCAGATAGCCAAGACTAAAAGACAAACACGGGTGTCCTGTACAAAGACCTGGGAATGCCAAAGGAAAGAGATCCTGAAATCGTACAAATAGTGAAGGGAAAAGATTGATTATGGACAATAAGAGGAGTTATGGCCACTACCTGTTTCACTTAAAGGTAGGGTTTTCTTTCCTGTTCTCACTCCACGTCTGTCAGGTAGCCATGCCTCATCCACGCTGGAGCAATGGGCATCTGTAGCCCACACCCTCTAATTCCTTCGTCCACAGAGCAGCAGGCGCCCAGGCCAGGCATATGCATTCCCCAGAGCAAGGCCACAAGCGAGGAAGTGCCACTTCCCCTCTTACAGAGCCTCCCAGCCTAACAGGTCTGAAAATCCCAACCCATCCCACGTGCAAAATCCTGGACAGCAGCAACACAGGGCAGCTTGGCCACCAGAGTCCCCTGTTTCAGATCTCTGTTCTTTCTCTCCCTTCCTCTTTTTGTTTTTTTTACTGGCACCAGGAAGATTTAACCTATCCATATTTCTGTTACTGTCTTCTTGTAACAGCTTTCAAATTTTATCTTTCTCTTCATATAAACCTGACAAAGGCTGAGAAAAAAAGAAAAAACACAACAAAACCAACACACAAAAAAAAGTCTATCCAAAGAAAAGAACAAATCGAAAGTCCCATTTGAAAAGAAGGAGTAAAGCCTAACACTAGCCCTAAAAGCACAACTGATTCCAGGTCATGATTTCAAGAGACAGTTACACCACACGCTTCCAGTAAAAGTGAGCATTCAGCGAGTGAATTGACACCTCTTTCCAAATCAAAACCTCCTAAAGCATGAGTTTAACTGCGTTTACCAGCAAAAATGCGATAAGGACATTTCCTGCGACGGCTGAAAGCAAACCCACAACTCTGTGTGAAGAACAGCTGCAGAGTCGCACTCTGCAAGAAGCGTTGCAGGCAAACACAGGTGTCCCAGGAAGGAGCACACTGACAGCCGACTGCAGTCACCGTGCTTCTGTCAGCCGGCAAGAGGGAAACCAAGCGAGCGCGGGAAACACCGCAAAACATCTCCTTTTCATATACATTCTATACCAATCCCTTAACGGTCTTTTATTTGAATGGCGGTTTGTCCATGTTCTGTATCTCACTTTTTGAGGGTTCATAAATAAACGGAAGAGGCAAGAGGTATGGTCAGGAAAGAAAAAGTTAAATTAAAGGCTTCTCTTCCCCAGGCTGCTTTTCATGCAGCTACTACCTGTCAATCCGTGGAATTTAATAAGGACTTTCATTTCCTCTGGGAGGGGATACTAACACTTGTGCCTCCTTAATGTTTAGCAACCAACCTTCCTATACATTAGAAGACTTAAAACTTGGAAAGGTTTATTTTTAGCATGTGTACACAAACCTTAACTTGCAAGAACATGTAGGGCAGATTCTATCAATTAAAACAACATTAATGAGCAGTTGTCAATTTTATTATTAGCATGCTCAGATAGATTGTGGTTTATGGGTTTTACTCCAAAGCATGCCAGACCTCCAGCAGGAGTAAATCTAGGCGATTAGGCCAGATTTTTGGGGGTCATGATGGCCTGCTAACTGCACCTTTCCCCATGCAGGAAGCGTTGGCCAAACGGGCTCCTCCAGCCAGCACCAGGCCTGCTCACCTTGCAGGCAAAAGGGATGATGATGCACTTGTCTGTGAGCTCCAAGGATAAGGATGAGGATGAGACCTTACGCAAATGTGGTACCGTTCAGTAAGACAGGTGAAATGGGCAGTAGCTGAGAGCTATGGCCAATCCCTGTTTCCCTTCATTGGAAGATAAAGCACTGCAGGTAAAAGCTTGCACCCCTATTAGCTTTAAAAGACAAAAAAAAATGGATGTGATCCAAAAATAAAAACTGGGACAGCTTCAGGGTTTTTTATTGTCTCCAAAGTGTCAACCTCAATCCTCTCATTCCCATGGCAGATGTCTCTGACTAGATTCACACGAAATGTTGAACCACAAAAACAACCCAAGTGCCACGGACATCTTCCAGAATGGATTTCACTAAAAGGAAACCACACAGAGGAATGGAACAGAAACAAGGTGGTCTGTTTGGCATTCCTGGGTTTTGAGCTGTGATTTTACGCCTCCCTTTGCATCCAGAGCAAGCAACGGACTAGTTCAGCTTCTTTAGTATTTGAACAAAGCGTTGATTAGGGTACAAACATTTAAACCCTACTCCATTAATAGATGAAGAGATCTACGGAAATTAAGGCTCTATTGTACAAAATTTATCTGACAAAAAAAATCATTGAGAGCTACATCATTGTTTATTGTTCTGTGCAAGAGTGTGTGTGTTTATGTGTGTGATCACTAAAGCCTGTAAAGACAAGCCAAGTGACTAGCTTAGAGAAGATTTAATGGCCAAGTTGCCAGAAAAGCCCATCTATGAGGTTCAACCCACACAATCTCAACTCCATTCCCGCTGTCACCTGCTTCTCCAAAGCTGGCCCTATCAGATGCAGCAGAGTAACTCTTGGCATAGATTTTGTATATGAATGGTGAATGTTTTTATTCATTAATTCTTTTATCTGCAAGTGTTTTAAAAAGTGGAACAGATAGAAGAAACACTATTAACAGCTAATAGCAAGAAGAGATAAAGGCTGGAAGTGACTTAAAGGGGAAAAAAATAAAAGAAGGCATAAAGGGATAAAAAAAAAAAAAAGGAGCATGGAACCAAGTCCACAAGTTGAAGCAGAGTAACAGTTGAATATGGAACGGTAAATAAAAAAAAAGCAGAGCAAGTGTGTTGGGACGTTTGATAAATTTATAGAAAGGGGAAGAGCAGGATAGTGTTTTGCTTCTGCCGACACCATCTGCTACAGCCTTAAAGGGGGTTTCTGTTTAGTCTGCCTAGGTTGGATGTCTCCCTGAGAAATGGAAAACTGTCTTGTGCACTTCGTTGGTCTAAGAGGCAGATGCATTCGTAATGATCATTTTGGCTAGGGTAGGAGGTTTTCCAAGTATTTTCTTCGGAAAAAGGCTTGGTTTGTAGTAGTGCGGGAGGGGAATTCCTTGTAGCTCTGTGCAGGACTGTTAACGACAAGGGCCTGCAGAATTTAATGCTACAGAAATCTGTGAACCAGACTTGAAAGCACAGTTATCCTTAAAGACACTAGCACTTGAAAACCCGTTTGTCTTTTGTGCAGGCTTCAGCCAAGAAGAGATAAATTAAAGGGAGCGTATGTTTGGTCCTAACTTTACTCCGTTACAGATTTTCACTTTTAACCCACAGATTCAGTTGTAAACCTGAGAAAACTAGCATCTTTTCCTGATATGTGAATTTCTTTTACTGCTCAAATATCATCATTAAAAAAATTCTGCGCGTTTTATTTCCCTGTGTCACCCCACAGACTCCTGTTTTTCAAGGTAACATATACAAATTTTTCATCTCCTGTGTGTCATCCTGGGACAAGGTTATTTATTCAGATACCTTCTTTAAGACATCTTTGAGCAGAGGAAATGAAGGTATTAGATCTATGGACTTCCACCAGAATTAATTTTGAACAACAAAGATGCAGAAAGTTTGCCACTCTTTTATTAACATCCCCTAGATATACGCACAGGCAGAAGAAATACAGCCTCTTAAATTCTACAAAACTTTTAAAAATGTTTTGAAAAGTATTCAAAACATTGCCATAACCTATCCAGAAGCTATGCATCAACAATACACTGTCGTTCCACACACCACCATGCAAAAATTATGGGTTTCAAGGTCACTATAGTACCCTGACACACACTGGGGAGATGGAGGGAGGCAATTCATTTAGGTTACTGCTCTATAGTTAGAGGAGACAGAAACAAGCTTCCCACTTCTGTTGGTTTCTAAAGGAACTATCCCCTTAGGAGTCCAATTTAACCCTGTGTTTTCAGATGTCAAGCCTGATGCTAGCCAAACTGACTACAACAGAGTCTTGTTTCTCTGCCAGTATTTGTGATCTGCTCTGATTTATCCTGAAGTTTGGCTAATTCTCTTTTTTTCCCCTTCTTTAGTTAAAAAAAAAAATAAACTACCACTGGTCTTTTTAAACTTTGAAGTTGGAAATTCAATTACTAATGAAAGCCTGCTCTGATCAAGAATCAAGAGGCATAGATAAATATCGTGTTTGACGCAGCTGGACAGATTTCTTTCCGTAGAAATTGTTCAACAGCTTCTCATGCTCCCCAATCTTACCCAAACTGGTGTTTTTCAAAAGCTCTGCACCTCCTCAGGAAGGCAAAGCTCTTTCATTCATTACCATTTCTGGTAACTTGGTCTTTCTCACTTAATTCCACACTTGAAAAGAGCAGAGTGCTTCTATTCCTGCAGTACTCAAAAGAGCTGCTTTGTGTTGTTTCTACATTGCTTCCCATCCTGGAAGCGGCGAGTTCATATATCAGCTTTCTCCGGGTGTCCACAGCTGGATTTATTTGTTTCTTCAGGATATTATTCCTTTCGCACTTCTTCCGTACCCAGCACCTGCAGCGCTGCTGCTCGGTGCTCCCTGGCGCTCCTTGGAGAAGGGCACCACACTAGACTGTATCAACCATCTGGGAACCAGGAGGCTGCCAATGCCAAGCCTGCAGCACAAGTGAGATGTTTTCAGTGAGATGACCCACTTCACACATTTCCATCTTTACTTGTGCCCCATGCAGACCACAGGCTTGGTTTCTCAGTTCAGGTGCAATAATAAGTACTTTAAAAAAAAAATAATATTTTTTTTTCACTTCTCCCTGAAGTTTAATACTATGATTCCTGTTCAACCTTCAAACAATTATCTGTCTAAGCAAGCACCAAAGTGGTATTCTTTTTTGTCCTATTTAAAACATTCAACACTTTCATCGTCTTTATTTAAATTGAAATCTTTAAGTTAGAAGAGGGATACTTTCTTCCTATCAAACAGAAGGAGCTGTCTCCCTCAAAGAATAACCAATGGAAAAGACAAGCGTGACATACTCTGAAGCACAAGTCAAAATACAATTGCATGAATATTTTGTCAGGACATGAAGTTTAAATTTGTGATTTTTAAAAAAATATACCTCTAAGAACACACAACAAAATTTGTCCTCACTAATCTTCGATGTTCTCAAAAATTTGTGCATAAGCCCTTGTGTATTAAAAAAAAGGTTTTAAGAAAGGTTAACATGAACCAGTACCACATCAGGCTTTTCTAACTGCAAATCCATCCGAGAACAAGTCACTTGCAGTACAAGGACATAGTCCTGTCTACAAACATTGTCTGAAGTGACCGAATCACCAAAACCCCAGAGCTACCTCACTGGAGGGGATGGAAAACATACTTGGCAGAAATCTACTACAAGTGGTTTCTTTTAAAATAAAATTCTTAGTACATCTGGCTACATGATTAAAATAAATACATGTATTGACAGTCCTTGGGGAAAAGCTTTTTAGGGGAGGAAAAAAAAGCAGTTTCAGTGGCTCGGTTTGATAGGCCTTCAGAAAAAAACAAAACGAGAACTCTTGTGAAGAATCAGATCCTTCTCGTGACATCTAATGTGGGAGTCATTTGAAAAAAAAGAAAAAAATAAAAAAAACTCAAGCTTGTAGTGGATCAAATAGACCAATATAAATACATAAGCATTTAAAAATTCTTCACATTCCAAGAGCAGGAAACAGTGTAATTTATGGATTTACTCAGTATTTATCTAATATTAAAACCCAAATGCTAATTAAACAGAATTCACCGAAGACAGAGCTAAGATTTCACAGGTCTTAGTTTGGAAGTTTTCATGAAAAATATTTGTTCCTGCATTGACACCCATCACAGTTTAAATCAGTACTTATCCTTACTCTGACCTCCTACACCTCCCATTTTGCACCACTCTCTTCAGGACTTTGCACCTAACACTATT
>VWZK01005471.1:42306-64510 GCA_013396935.1 Baryphthengus martii | reverse complement strand
CCCTTCCAACCCTTACGATTCTATGATTTTATGATTCAGACTTTACTTTTCTGTTCCTTGCTTATCCTCCAGTCTTGATGCCATCCGAAAACTTGATCAGTGCCTATTTGATGTTATCTTTTAATTCATTGATAAAAATATTAACCCAGAAGGAATCAGGAAGATGTTCTCTTTAGGACTTTACTATAAACTACTTATCATTGATTCCTAGTTACATTTTTCATTTCAGAAAGTATCTCCTTTTTAGTGAATAATTTTATTCAGATTGTCTTTATAGAAACAAAAATTTAAGTGTAATGAATAATTTCCTAAAATGTATAGATACTAAACAAGCACACATAAAAACACATTTAAAAAACACTTATATTTGATGACAACTAAGCTAATTTGAGGCAACCCTGAATCACATCAATTTAAGACATTAACTACAACCAGTTTGCTGTATTACACACAGTTCTACAGTAGAATTATTGCAGGTTCAGGTCTAAAAATATTGGATTTGGTCATTTGTTCTCATTGGTTTTATACTGTTTCTATTGCAGATTTGTGCAATACATATGTGTGTTGCAAGCAAACAAAGAAACACAAGGACTATGAAGTATACAAATTGAATGAAATGTGCCCATAAGTTCTGAAAGAAATATGAACAGGAAATATCAACAGCGCTGTTAGATATAGGTAATATCCTCAGCCTATCCTGTTTCTCAGGGGTTGGAAGGGACCTCTAGGTATCATCTAGTCCAACCACCCTGCCAAAGCAGGGTCTCCTAGGACAGGCCACATAGGAATGGATCCAGGTGGGTTTTGAAAGTCTCCAGAGAAGGAGACTCCACAACCTCTCTGGGCAGCCTGTTCCAGTGCTCTGTCGCCCTCAACAGTAAAAAAGTTTCTCCTCATGTTGAGGTGGAACCTCCTATGTTCTGGCTTGTACCTGTTATTTCTTGTCTTACTACTAGGCACCACAGAAAAGACTCATGCACTTTCAGGTTCCTTAAATGGTCTTGAACCTGATCTTCTGCTACACTCAGCAATTCTTCATTCTCTCAGTCCGTGCCTTGGCTTCCTGTAAATTGGATGGTGTATCTACAGCACTTGCCAGTGAAGATGGAGGAAAAAAGTTGTGGAGTACCTCAGCCTTCTCCATATCCCGGGTAACTAGGTCTTCCCTTTCGTTCTGGAGAGGATCCATATTTTCTCTGGTCTTCTACTTCTGAAAACCATGCAAAAGTACAAAGCTTTTTATTAGTCCTAGTATCTCAATTAATACAATTAATTTACTGAAACCTGCAATCTGCTGTCAGGTCTTACTGAAAAAAAGTGAGACAACTGCACTTTGTGAGGCAATTAGCAGGTTTTCAGAATAGCAATGTGAGAATTAGTTGCTACTTTTCACATTCAGGTTTGGTTTGGGTTTTTTTTTGCTATTTCTTGCTGCCTAAGAGACTTGTGAATGGAAACATGAGTGAGTTGAACTGTTTTTGTACTTCTCAGCACTGTGGAAAACAAAGCAAGCAATAAGCAAATGACTTCATGTCTCTTTAGGATGAATTAGTAGCAATGCCAAGGACATTTCTATATCAGTTTAAAAGCAGAGTACATGAGAGTTGAATTGGGTTTACAGGTGAAATGCTACCCTATGTGACTCAAAGTGGGAGGGGGATAGGGGCGGTTATCAACTCAGTGGTGCTGGAATTTTTCATTTCTCTTGTAGACTGTATGACATTTCAAAAGTATCAGTTCATAGTAACATTGCGATATAAAAACGAAGTTACTCTTGCTATAAAGTTTTATTAGTTCTTGTAGACAACAACTTATGTTTGTATCTTTGAATCACAGATGTTTTACCTTGACATTTTATGAAAAGATGTGGATTCCCAAGGTTTCCAGTTGGGAGTTTCAAGAGATCACAGTATTTCATAAAGCGATGCAT
Organism: Baryphthengus martii; assembly: GCA_013396935.1. Taxonomy (NCBI): domain Eukaryota; kingdom Metazoa; phylum Chordata; class Aves; order Coraciiformes; family Momotidae; genus Baryphthengus; species Baryphthengus martii. The sequence goes on along the minus strand of VWZK01005471.1, from coordinate 62,580 downwards.
GTTTCTAAACATGTACAGAAGAAATGTGCCAAAAGAGATGCAAGATCATTTCAAAAAGAAAAGCCTAGGAAAGTTTTCAATAGAAACACAGGAAAAATCTAGCATCAGAGAACATAATACAAAATGATGATATTGTTTAGAATTAACTACATGCTTTCTAAAATCTCCTAAAAGATTTCCTTGGAATTTTTTTTTTTGTGTGTCTTTGAGATTGCCAGGGCTTTTTCTTCTGTATATCCTTAACCACAGTTTTGAGACTTTGATTCCATTTTGTGCTATAGGCCATTGTTGCAACATATGCAAATAAAGTTTTACAATTTAGAAGCAATTGAAAGGCTAGAGTATGCAGCAACACAATTTCTGCTACCCTTCCAGTATCAGTGTTCTTCAGGCTTCTTAAGAGAGGAATTTTCACTTGATGAGTACGGAAAATGAAGCAATCACAGACCAATGGGTTCCTTTCCAATGTTTAAGTCTTGTGTCTGTATGAGGTGGTATTGTTTTACATCATCCCTTCCAATTGATGCCACTGCCTGACATCAGAAATTTACAATAAGGGGATTACCCACAAAAAGAGTATCAATTAAACAAATACCATGGAAGAAGAATTCTCCCTCTCTCTATTGGCTGCAAAAGTAATATTTTATCTAGTCTTTTTTTCCTTATTTTATTTTACTACTAGAATTCTCAGTCAAATAGCACGGGGTCATTCACAGCTGATTAATTAACATACTGCCAGTGCTGATGAACAAAGTCTGACAGAAAGCACAGACAATTTTGGAAGAAGCAACACAGGAGTCCCTTTTAGTTCATGGCAATTCAATAAAAAAAAAAACCAAACAGAAAAGGAATTTAAATGGAGGATTTATTAGAAAATATAATACCTCAATTAATAATAATTAATAATAGAAAGAATAGTCAATAAAGTGTTGGAGCATTTGCATATTTCAGATTTATAACCTCTAAATTTGATGCGGCTTCTTCAGTATACCATACATTGTAAACAAAAACTATCTAGAAGTTGAAACACAAGTAGACACAGTCAAAATATGTTTCTGCTTGGAAAAAGGGTTTCGTTAGATTTCCACAGACTTGATGTATTGTGTAAAATATGTACTAATCTAAAAGTTTGTGGTTTTTGTTGTTTTTTTTTAACGTAGTTGTTTGTTTTTCTCCCAACGTAGGCCTTGATTTTGTTTTTTTTTTTTTTCATCATCATCACCCAATATGTAGGGTCTGCAGGCGAAACATGGTCTTCTGGGAGCAACTAGACAACTTCATTGCCTGCTGTTTACACACTGCGTGAGACTGGAAATGCAGCTCTGCCGCAGGAGTGTACTCCAGCTCACTAATCCTAGAAATGCTGACTCTGAGTGCTGCTCTGAAAAAAGACGGCAATAAAAGATTCATTTTTCTCACTCAAGGACACAAAGAACAGAAGGGACCAGCACTCCCTTTTGAAGGGACCATCTGGCCCTGTGCTCTGCCTGTACAGGCTATAGAATTTTTCCCCAAACTGGATTAAAATATGTTTCTCAGAGAACTATCTAATCTGGTTTTGAAGAGTCTAGAGAATAACAAGTCCATGATTTCTTCTGGTAGGTTGTTCAAATGGTTAATTAGCTTCATCAATGCATCTTACTGCATCTTGTTTCAAGGCTAAATAGGTCTGCCTTCAGTTCCCAGGCACTGGATCTTCTTGGGTCTTCATCTGCAAGATTAAGACACCCTCTTCTATTAAATATCATTTCCATAGTTTAATTTCTATGCAGCATGATCGAGTAACTTCATTTTCTCTTCAATAAGCTAGTAGATTAGATTCCATAAGCATCCCACTTTAAGGAATGGTTTCTAGCATCTGGGTCATTTTTGAAGTCCTCTGAATTGTCTCCAATAAATCTATATCTCCCATGAAGTGCAGACCTCAAATAGGATGAATTCTTCAAATTCTTATGGATGCTGTGTACAGAGGTTGTCTGTTTCCCTTTGTGATATTTTTTTATGTGTTCAGTGACAACATTCACTACGTATTATAGTGAACTTCCACAGTGATACTGTTCTCTCTCTTTTTTCTCAAGTTACTGTTTTCCAGGAAGAAATCTCTCATTCTGCAGGTGAAGTCTGCACTGCTTCCCATGTGCAACAACTCGCGCTGTCAACACTGAACTTAAAAGCATTTTGCTGAATTATGACCTTGTACTCAGGAGATTCGGAATGCTGTGTAACAACACCCTCTTTTCCTCATTTGTTTAGTTCTTCTGTTGATCTATACAACATACTAGCAAAGATCTTACATGATCATCTAGATGCACACAATATGATTATTGATTAAAACATGGAGTAGTATCAGATCCTGAAGAATTCTCAGTGCTCCCAGCTATCATAAACCTTAGCACTGATTTCTTCCCCCTTAAATTCCATCTACCACCTTTGAATACATCAGGTTTTACCCAACTAAAGCATATGATCAATTGATTATATACAACGTACCTTCTCAGAATAAGGTATTGTATAATGCTGTGTCAAAGATTTGGAAATATTTGAGGTCTGTAATTGCTTTTATCAAGTCGCATTATCATCTGATCAAAGAGTATCAGAACATTTTTGTGCTCTTGTTATATTTTCTAAGAAAACATGGCAGTTTTAGTTTTGCACTAACTTCTCTTGGCACATTCCATGTGCTCTGAATATAAATATGTAATGAGGAAGGACAAATAGTGAAACTTCCAATATGATGTTAAGGATTCTAGCTTAAATAAAGTTTTTAGGGTCCAGATCCTGCTATGCAGGATATAATAAGAACATGAGAATGATGAAATTACTCTCCCCTCTTCAGGATGAAACACATGGGGAACTTTAAGGACAAAAAAGTTAGAAAGGGCAAGTGATATAACAGCAAACAGCACCATCTCCAATGAAACACAGTATTCTCTTTCTGTGATGATTATATTGATAGTGTATGAATAGTAGGCTAAGCTGTATTTTCTGAAAAATAAAAATATTTTGCTTCAACATTTGTAAATTATTCTGAATACTTTCATTGCCTTTTTTTTTGTGGTCTACATTTTCTCATTCATACAACATTGACTCACCAGGCCTTCTTCACCCATTATACTAGTTTTGAATGGGACAGGGTTACTTGTCTTCATAGTACCTTGTATGGTGCTACATTTTGGATTTGAGCTGAAAGCAGTGTTGATAATGCAAGGACATTTCAGTCGTTGCTGAGCAGTGCTTACACAAAGTTAAGGCCTTTTCTGCTTCTCATAGCACCCAGCGAGTAGGCTGCGGGTACACAGAGAGCTGGGAGGAGACAGACCAGGGAGAACTGATCATTAAAGACTCAAGGGATATTACATACCGTATGACATCATGCTCAACAATAAAAGCTGGAGGAAGAAGGAGGAAGGGGGGACATTTGGAGTGTTGGTATTTGTCTCTCCCAGTAACCTTATGCATGATGGAACCCTGCTTTCATGGAGGTGGATGAACACCTGCCTACTGATGGGAAGTAGTGAAGGAATTTCTTACTTTGCTTTGCTTGTGCATGCAGCTTTTACTTCACCTGTTAAATTGCTTTTATTTCAGCTCACGAGTTTTCTCAATCTTACTCTTCCAATCCTCTCTCCCATCCCTCCATGGGGGAATGTGTGAGTGGCTGAGTGCTGGTTGGCTGCCCACCGGGGTTAAGCCATGACGCTCATATCAATGCCTTGCTACAGCAGCTCTGGTTTTCTAGCTAGAGAAAAGTACTTTAAAACAATTTTTACAAAGTTTTTCATTTTCTTGACATTATTTTACCTGTTTTACAGTTCTAGTTGCTATAGCTGTGTTATTGAGAGACATGTATGGCTTCTCCTCTGGTGTCTGGAAGTACTGACAAGATGATGAATACGAGCTGCTAAAAATTTCTTTCACATAGTTTATTCTCAGGTCCTTTGTGGTCCTTGCTTTGAGAATTGCACATAACTGAGTTGACTAAGGGTTTTTCATTCCATGCTGCCATCAGATTGAAGATCTCTTTCTTATGCAGTTGCCATTTTTATGCTATAATGTTTGGACATCCAGTCAAGTATCTCCATCCCTTTCTTGCTACACACATCAAAACTATCAGTGCAAATTCAGTGAAGGCATTTTGGCATTGTATGTAGCATGTTTCTAAAAACATTGTCCTCCAAAGCAGGTCTGTGATTTAGTCATACCGATAAAACTTTATACATGCAAGCACTATCGTAAACACTTGTTGTTGGTATGGGCATATTCATTCTAATGGCAACAATGGTCATGATTTGTGTTATATCTTGTTTTCCTTTCTGAGGAAGATGCACAAGCCTTCTCACTCTGATTACCTTGTATGAATCTTCATTCATAATCAATTATTTGAAGATGATGGGTGATGAAAATAAGATGCTGAAGCAATTAAGGTAATTTCTATCTTTGTCCAAGGCTTTTCACACATTGGACATGCACTAGAAGAAACAAACAGAAATTTCATAGGGTGTTTTATTCTCTAAAACATATAGATCTATGCATGATGTTTACATATGTACAGTCTACAGACTGTAGCTTTTGGGAGACCTACCAGCATCCCTGTCTGACCCTGAATCTGTCATCTTTTCATAGAATTTCATCTTTATCTCCTGACTCCACATTAGCAAAGACATGAGTTGTGTTCATGGTCTCCCATGGTATTGGCAATGCTGTGTCTGCATTCATACACCAGAATAACAGTAAAATCTGCAATCTCTGTTAGTATGCTTTGTTAATGATTTTTCTGCTGCATGTTTATTACCTACTAGCATTTTTCAAACTATACTTACCTGCTGGCATGCCAGATATGGTGAGGTATTTCCTTTATCTTCCCCAAGAGCATGTGCTAATATACATTTTTGATATCAAATAAAATTTCTCTTTTATGAAGTCTGTTATTTTTTTCTTTATCTGATTATTTGTTAGTGAGTAGTATTTTTTTTTCTTACACAGCATTAGGAGAATTTGCACTATGAACTTGAGAGGAAATTCCTGCATTTCTCCTGCAATAGTCTGATTACTCAATCAGTGAGCTCAGTGAATCAACTGAAGTCATCAATGACTTCACTTCTCATTTACTATGTGAAAGTAGTGATTTTGGCACATGAGAGGAACTGTACACTTTCATGACTTTGGAAGCTAAGCTAAGAAATTGCTAGATCTCAAAAGTTAAAGAATTTGAAGAGCAGTGTATGTGATATCTTAGGCCTGACTATTCTGTAACATCCTTTCTGCAACACAAACATAAAAGTAAATATTTACAGATAAATGCTGGAAAAAATACAAATGATAATACGATTAAATGGTCACATTTGTGGAAAAGAAATTAGAAATGGTAACTGATAACAAGCCTATACCTTTAATCATTCTGTTGTGAGTGATATAATAAAGTCAAAAGTATAGCCAAGCATCTAGTAAAACACTGTCAAAGCCAAATTTTGTTTGACTTGACAGGAAACATGCATCCAGACATGTTTTGGGAGTATTTTAAAATAGTCTTATCGTAGGATATGAAACAATCTAATAATAAATAAATAATGAAAACGCTTTGCTCTCAGAATAGTAATCTAAAAGCTCCATAGTATAACTGAGCTCAATAAACAATAAATCAATACTGACTTGATTAAACTATTTGTCAAACTTGCAACTAGTTTGTGAAACAAGTGCAGCAATCCTACTGTTCCCACTCCGCTTTCCATCCTTGCTACCTGTAGTTCCTGGAGCTATGACGACTGAGTGTCACCATTCAGGGTCAGAGCAGCCTGCTAGAGCTATAACAGCTGTTCTCTGTTAACTTCCCTCCCTCCCCAAAGGGGAAGAGAAAAGGAATAAGGGAGAGAGATTTATCGATCAGAAAAGGAAACTAGAACTGCTTTAATGACACTGAAAAATAATAATAATAGTAACATGGAATATATATAAATATATACAAAATCAGTATCAAATCCAACCCCCACCCTGGTGACAATTACATCACCATCAACACTGATGCTGTGGAGAGGCACTGGGAAAATCCCAGACTGGGCCCAGCAGCAGATCAGAACTGTGTTCAGGAGCTGGATTCTAGTACTGGATTCAGGAACGCACAGATTATGATTGAAGGCAGAATGAACAGAGTCCTCCTTGGATGCCAGTCACTGAAGAAATGACAAAGAATCTGAGCCACAGCCCAGAGCAAGACCCCCCGAGACCAGAGCAACTGAGCAAGGGCCGAGCAACTGAATATGGTGTATATGGTATAGAATGTCTCATTGGTCAGTTTAGGGTCACCTGTCCTGTCTGCTCCGCCCTGCAGGTGCAGCTTTTTACTTTCTGCACCCCCCAGTGTGGTACTCAAAATATAGCAGTGGCCTTGGTCTGCACACCAAGTTGTGGTATTAACTCTGAACATCAGGTGTTATCACTGCTAGAAGCAGGCGCTGTCTGCGAAAACATTCTGCTAACTTCAGAAAGCGCAGTTAGTTAAAGGAACTGAGCTGAAAAGTAAAATCACTGAACAGAATTGCTCTGTTCTCACTCAAACCAGGACACTGAGCTGGTTTTCACATGTGTTTCCTCTTCTCATTTCCCACAATATTACTTCCTTTCTTTCTCCCAATCAACAGGTAACCCTTAATTCAGTATTCTCTGTCCTGCTGTCGTGACTTCTCTTTCCCATGAAGTCCCACTCCCCTTCCTTCCCCAAATTGTATGACATTATATGGACAGGAAGTACTATACTCAAGTACGTCGTTTTCAGCTACATGAACTACCTGAAGACGGAAATTTTGAGGAATACAGGAGACAAACTAAAAGCATCAAAGTATTGAAATTGTGAATCAGTAAAGAGAGAACAATGAACTTAGACACTGAACAAAACTTTCTCTAAAACACAACAAAATGGGGAAATCGCATGCCTCATTTTAGGAAATGGAAATGTAAATGACATAACAGAGTGGTATCTCCTTCTTTATAACCTATCAAGTATAATTCTAATGAAATGAGCATAGTAAGAAAAAACAAATTTTGTTTAGGAAAAATAGACTAGTTATATAATACAGTTATAGTGATATAAGCCTCATCTACACCTTTACTTTTTCACAGTTTTTAAGAAAACACGTGAAAAATCTGTATGTGCTACAGGATATGGGATAACCTCTATACTACAATGCAAGAATATAAAGTACCTGTTTGTATTGGGTTTGACTGAGATGGAGTTAATGTTTCCCATAGAAGCTCTTATGGTACTTTGCTTTGTATTGGGAGGTAGATAAGGTGCCCGTGTTGTGGCTGCTGCTGAGCAGCACTTGCATAGCACTGAGGCTGTCTTTCCAACATCTTCCTCCCCCCTGCCCAGTTAGATGGGGTGGGCAAGACCTTGGGAAGGGACACAGTCAGGACAGCTGACCAAACTGACCAAAGAGATATTCCACACCGTATGATGTCAGCTCAAGTATAAAAGGGAGAGAAAAGAGGAGGAGGGTGGGGGTATCCATTTGAGAAGATACTTGTCCTCCGAGCAACCGCTACACGTACTGGAGCCCTACTTCCTGGGAAAGGCCAGGCATTGCTTGCTAATGGGAACTAGAAAACAAAATCTTGTTATTCTTTGCTTCGCGCGCACAGCCTTGCTTTTCTGTGTTTTCCATTAAACTGCCTTTGTTGTAACCCACAGGCTCTTCTCATCTTATTCTCTCCCCCCTCGTTGTGCTGACGGAAGTAGGGCGGAGTGTTTGAGCAACTTGTTAGGTACCTGGTGCTCAGCCAGGGTCAACCAACCACACTATTGAAATTGTTATGTTGGTGTAATGTCTCATTTACATTCAGAAAGCCTTACATGAACACAATAAAATCACTGGTTCTTATGTCTTTGAATTAGGATTTAATCCAGAAAATTAAAGGATTTAATCCGGAAAATAAATAATCTACAGGGTTTATAGATGTAAAGAAGAAATATGAACATGAAACACTGATATAGTGCTAATTTGACTTATTACTGAAAGAAATGAGCACAGAGTTATAAAGATGGTCAGAGTAATGGAAAAAATAACAGGAAAGATTGTGCTCAAAACAGTAAATGAAGAAATATGGCAAACATATTTGGTCAGCAAGCAGACCTGAATGTATTTACATTCTCAATTTGAATACTTAGGAAAAATCACCAACTTCAAGAAGAAAGAGCTGGACAGAGAGAGAACACACTGACATTAAGGGTATGGAGAGTGGCCATCCATCTTAGACAGCAGCTTGGCATGTCTGAAAAGCCAAATTCATGACGGTGAACAATAGCATCTGGTGTAAATGGAGACAGGACTCGGAAAAAAAAAAACAAACAGAGAAACTTTCTTGTTATTCTTAAGGATTCAGTAACTTAATAGAAAAAGCTATAAAGCTTACTTCTGCCTAATGCAAAAACAAGCTGGCAGTATGTAAAAATGCTGGCTTTTCTTCTATAGGGATTCCTCAGTGAGAAGACTGAGTTTTAGGTCTACATTTCAGGTCATTAGAGTTGTTTGTTACTTTTTTTTCACATAGATGTGAGCTCTGGGATCTTATTACAGGAAAATAAGATATACTAAATACTTCTGACAATAAGATACTATGACAGATTATAGGTCCAGGAAAAGGAAAACCAGATCTAATAAGGAATTATGAGAACACTACAAACAACGAAATAAAATAAACACAGTGATATCTCAACATTATCAGCAGCATATGGTGACAGTGAAAAAGGTAGACTAATTATTTGTCATTTGAAGGAAAAAGAAGAAAAAAGGAGGAAAGATAATAAGAACACTCTAAAAATTCCCAACAAGAGAAAGAATATTCTTGACAGAATGGATTGAATAAAACTGTGAGAGTAACTAAGAGTTTAAACAGCCATGGAATAATAGCAGCAGTACTTCATGAGGCAAGTGATGTGCAGGGTGAATTGTTTTATTTATTCACCCATGTAGCATAAGGAAAGAATCCAGATCTTCAGATAGCCAAGGAATCTTAAGAATTTTCTGCAGGCTTACACAGGACTGAATCACCTGTTCTAGGTATTTTTACTTTCCTTGAATTATTTATGCTGAGCAATTGATCTCTCATTCTTGGATTCACTTGTTCTAGTCAAAAGTAGAGGCTTCAGAGTTTACACACTTCCTGCTTGCCTGACCCAGGCACTGTTCCCTTGAATTTGGGTTGTAAATTACACTGTTAAGATGAATCCATCACACCAAGTTGCCATTTCTCTTTTTCTTCTGTCACATTCCAAGTAAGGCTTGTCTTCACTTCACTAATTCCCCGCTATGTCAATTTGACACTCAGATTTCTGCTTCTGGGCTGCTGCCTAATTTTTGTATCTGGTAATAGCCTGAGTTATACAGGTCATTTGTTTTAGCGATTTTTCATTGCATTAAAATGAAGTATGAAAAATCTCAGCCTCTGAATCAATTTTCTGCTTCTGCTTGCCTTGCCTTATCTTACCTTGCCTTGCCTTACCTTGCCTTCTCTTCCCATACCTTCCCGTACCTTTCCCTTTTTAGCATAATGCATTTCTTCCCATAATTATTGCAAAAAAAATCTGGGGTAATGTTATTATCAGTTGTCACAATTTTCCTCCCAATGCCCATAGGTCTTAGATGAAGGCTCTAGAGCATAAGTCTTATGAGGAGTGGCTGAGAAACCTGGGGTTGTTTATCCTGTAAAAAAAGAAGGCTTGGGGAGGCCTTCTACAACTACCTGAATGAAGGTTATAGTGAGGTGGGGATCTGTCTCTTCTTCCATGTAACAAGTGACAGGATAAGAGGAAACAGCCTCAAGTTGCACCAGGGGAGGTTTAGGTTAAGAAAAATGTATTTGCAGAAAGGGTTATCAAGCACTGGAACAGGATGCCCAGAGAAGTGGTTAAGTCACTATCCCTGTGATATTAATGCCCAGAAAAGTTTTAAAGTTTGGAAGGTATGGTAATTTGTATATTGGAAGATACGGTTACCTGTGTATTGGAAGGTATGGTTATTTGTATATTTTAAGTTAGTTAAAGTGAGCATAGGAAAATCCCAATTTGGCTTTTGCGATTATGCACCTAGAAACATGCTTAGTAACATACTTTTGTTTTAATCAGGAACAAAATCTAATCATTAATAATAAGATATCTCTGTCTAGAACAAAAAAATTCTAGAAAGAATAATTAGCTGGCCAACCAACCAGCCTTGAAGAACTGTTGAAGACTGCCAAAACCAAGTGAAACTAGGAGAAAGGTAATTCCAACAGAGGGAGATTGTGTCCATTGACTCATGGACAACTTACCCCAATTATACCACCTCCTCGAAAGAACAAGGAAATGCATAACTAAAGAACTGTACAGAGCATGCATTGTGATTTATGTAGCAAGTGAAGACATTTTAGTCAATCATACAGGTGAATAAAGATGCACATATATTAGAAAGTTGACCATAATTAAAACTTTGTATATAAATAAATGGTGTTTTAGGATGTTGGTGTGCTGATTTTGACCTGGCATCCATGACTGTGCTCTCATGAGAATAAAGAAAATACCTCAGCCTTGTATGTGTGATTGGCAGTTGCATACTGACCCAGTTTTGGGAAAACACCTGGAATTATTAAGAGATGTGTAGATACGATACTTAGAGACAGGATTTAGTGGTGACCTGGCAATTCTGGTTTAACCATTGGACTTAGTGATCTTAAAGGTCTCTTCCAACCAAAATGATTCTATGATTCCATGATATTTAGTCTCATGTGCTTGTGATGTTCATATTTATTTTTTTTTCCTTCATAGTTAGTGTTCATATATTGAAATGATGCAATCGTACATTCATAGTGTTGATTTAATACACTTTCAGGCTTTTCATATATGAGTCTTCACCTTTCTAATTCTTAATTTAAGAAGTTGAAAGACTTGTTTTGTTTTGTTGTGTTTTCCCTAAGAAATGTTACTGACAAGTAATATTTCATTTCTGGATCAATGTTACAGTTTTTGCCGTAAGTAATATTTAAGTCTGAAGAATCCACATAAAGAACAAAAACAAAAGACTTGAAAAAAGGCTTTTTTTTTTAATCCATCAACAGTGTTAAGGATAGTAGTATTAATTCCTTCCTTTATTAGAAAGGGAAAACATGAGTTCAAAACAACTGGAAGTCTCATAACCAGAGATTTTCAAGACAATTAGGAGAAGAAGAGGAAATGGGAATTTTAAATTTTTCTCACTACTTCAGGTTAAGTCCTCATCTCAGTGTAACACTGTACCACAGGGAAAAAGTGGACTCTGAATAGATTTCCTGCAGATCCAGATGTTTTCCTTTATTTTTCAAGGTTTTTAGGCTTTTATTGACATGGGTGGAGGTGGCACTGTCTTTTAGTTTCCTCTTCCTTTCCTACAAAGTGCTTTAGGGTAATTCAAACAGTACAATGGGACTAAACATTTGCAATGGAATCCCACAGCATATGTGTAAAAGTAAATTATCTCTTCAGTGCAGAGATCCTCCACGAAGGAGCTTATGTCACTTCTTCTAGATTAGTTGATACAAGGTGAGAAAGACACAGAGATTTCTACAAGCATGCTTGTATACAGAAAACTCAGGCAACTGCAAATTGTAAAGAGCCTGACATTTATGGTCTTCCTAAAATATACCTTCAAAGAAAAGACTCTATCTCTTATTCATCTCAAGACCCCAAGAGACAGACATAAGGCAAAATTTTTTAAGTGTCTTTTGTATAATATAGACAGAATTTAAAATTATTTAAAATTATTTGGCTTAGCCTTTAGTTTACTTTAAAGATACTGTTTCCTAACATTATTTTTAAAAACTTGCCTTTGCAGGGTCCTCCACACGTCATACTTAACTGAGCATAAGTAAAGCACTTGTTCTTGAGCTTTGCATTATAGTTTCTAAATCTTGATAATTCTTGAAGTGTTAATGACCACTGAGAGGGAAGACAGAAGACCGAAGAAGACAGTTTTCAGCATTGGTAAGTATACTTTCAATTAAGATAAACACTGACCTATCACAAAAGCTACAGGGCAAATCCTGAAAGTTACATAGAGCTTGGAGGAAGGACACAACTTATTTACAAACAATAGATCAGGGGCTCAGGCTGCTTTCATTATATCTTGCTTTATGCTGCAGGTCTTTCCTCTAAAGTTAATGGTACAAATTCTAAAGACGGAATTTCTTGCATAATGGTATGTGAAATTCTGTTTTGTATTAAAGAATCATATTTAACAAATTCCTATTTAAAATATACATTACAGATCTGCAAAGTGAGCTGCTAAACATTATATAACCATTAATTGTGATTCTGATTATTTCTTTTATTACTAAGTATATATATTTCCATATACAAAGATTCCCTTCCATCCCTTTATCATGGTATAAAAACAGCATACATCTGATTTTCCTTGCCATTCTTATAAACAATGTAGCCACTTTTGATTGGTTTTTTTTCACTCATTATGTAAAGAATGTTTCGCATGATACAGAAATTGGTTTTGTGTGTGGCTTTGCAGCTATAGAGCACTGACAGATGCCAAGAAGGCTATATGCCCAAGGAAGAGAATTGCTTTTTCCTTCATCTGTTATTATGAGCTAGTATGTTGCATTGCCGAAATGACTCATAACAAAAAAAAAAATAGGGACAAAACATACCATATGTTTATTCCTTTTTAATTGAAAGAAGATAATCCTGTCAATTTATACAATATGATCCTCATTAGCCCTGGAAGTCTACATTTATCTGGCCAAGTTTATTACCCATAAAGGTTCTCTTTCCTAATTGGCAAGATGAGGTCACAAGTTATGTGACTTCTGCTTATTGAACTTTGAAAACTCTCTTTAACTACTGTGGCACTGGGAATAAAACCTGTCATTCAATTCTAAGAACCCGTATTCTTCTATTCATAGCCTGCCATCTGGTCCCATGTACAATGTCAGTCTAACAAGACTTCCTCTCTGGTGGAGAGGGCGGGGGCCACTCTGGTTGTCATTTTCTGCATGCGTGTCATTCTGAGGCAGAGGGACAGCGCTAATATCACTGATGTTCCTTATTCTTATTAATACCATTTCACTAAAAAACAGAACAGAAGAAGAAGAAAACAAGCTTTAACTTTGATCTAATCACAAGGACTATTTAGTTTTTAGTTATGACCACTCATTTTCCATTCAATACTTCAGGTAAATTATGACTGCATCAACTTCAAGAGACCGCCATTCAGGACCCAGGCCTGCATTTTACTAGGCAGTAAGAAGACAACTAGCTATAAAGACAGTTCTTTCAACAGAGTACTGGGAGTCTGTAAACATTTTTAGGTAGTACAGTGTTGTGCCATGAAATAAATTCTCAATTTGCCTTTGAGCTAACAGAGATAGATAGCTAGGTGGGACACAGAGACACTGGTCTGCGGTAGCTACAGCTACTACTTAGAAACAGTAGAGTACAGTGCTTCTTAGGATCAGTACAGTAGTAATGTTAACATATAGGCATTCAGAGGCTAACTATTGAGCCTCTGAGGAGAGATACTTAAGGAATGTGGAGCTCTGCAGAAAACTGCTTATTTCAAAGATGGCTTCTCTTGTTCAGTTCCTGCTAGGGTAGCTCCACTTATACCTTGTGTAAACAAACCCAAAATGACATAGCTATAGCCTTGACATTTTGTAACAATGTAAACCTGACTACCAGCTTTATTGTGCATTATAGGATTTATGCATAGTAAGAGATAGTAATATAATATTTTTCAAGGAAAAGTACAAGGAAAGTCTTAAATCAAGAGGTGAGTGGGAGAGAGGCTGCCACTTAATATGTTTTTGACACTTTTCTAAACTTAATTCCAATACATTTTCAATTGTTCGTTTGTGCAAGAAGTTTGAGAAGAACTTGTTTGTTCTTAGTCTTGAAGTTTACCGTTCCAAAATGAGGCATAATTTTGTTTTCAAATCCATGTATGTAGAAGTTGAGTGCTTTGTGTTTATCCAAAGGACTGGCTGTTCTTGTTAGGCTCATAGTTTCAGCAAACATCTTTGCTGCTTTTCCAAAATGAAATAACTTATGATAGTGGAAATGCTTTTCCTCAAATTTCCACCTGTGATTAGTAGAAAAAACACTGAATTTGCATTATCTGTAAAATATATCATATCATTATATACCTTCTTTTCCAGATCATTTACTGAGGATTCTATAACAATAAATGACCTATGTCCCATCACCTATGGTATCCTACCAGAAGCCTTTGCTTGCTGTGAAAATTGGACATAAACTTCTATTCTTTATTTCTAATCCTTTCAGTCACTCACTGAACTACAAAATACCTTTCTTCATAGTTGTTCACAATTTCTTTAGGAGCCTCTGGTGAAGATCTGAAAGAATATCTTGTTAAAAGCCTCTGAAAAAAAACCACAAAAAACTACACTGTTTTGACTATCTACATGCTAACGATCTGTTTCAAAATCTGTTAGTACTGTTTCCCTTCAGAAAAAAAAAAAAAAAAGCCTATCAATTTCATGTCAGAAGTGCTTGCTGTTCTTGTCTATACTATTTTGATGGGAGTATTAGCAAATCAGTACATAAGTCAAAACAAAGAAGGAAGAAGCCAAAACTAAATGATCAGCTACAATGGCATTTACAAGTTCATTAACATGCCCGTGATAGCCTATTCTCACAGATATTGTGCCTGGTTTATCCATTGGTTCCTCTTGACTTTTTTTAAAGGTCTTAATCTTTGAAAGCCCAAGTGAAAGGCAATGAGACCTCTACGTAGAGAGAAGTGGCATAAAACTACTTCAGAGTAAGAAACATGTGAATAAAATGACCTGTGAGCAAAGGATCAATATGGAACAGGGATGGAGAAGAAGACAGAGTGGAAGTGAATAGAGGCAATTTGTCAAATTGACTTTCTCCCATACACAGTTCATCCTTTATGGATAAACACAATTACTCGATAAAAGCACCTGGAAAGCTTAATCATAGTGTGTGAGTTAATATTATTTCTCCATTAGAAGCTCAAATCAAGATATAAGGAAAACCTTGGGCACAAACCTGTGTAGTATGAAAGAAGGAAAGACATTTTTTGATTAGGCTAAAAGGCAGCAGAGAATCAGAGTCACAAATTATTGCAGTATCCATGGTGAGAGAGAGTACAGATGAAATGGAAATTTTGGGAGTGGTTCAAAGAACTGGAAAAGTGGATAAATTCTGGAAACTGATAGTGAAGATTGCAGCTTGGTGGAAAAAACTTGAGGCTCATACACTTAATCAGAAGGGAACTGCATGTCAAGGAGAAGAGGATAACAAAGGAATAGGAAAGAAGAGGAATAAACTTCAGAGAAAATGAAAGAAATCGTGTCTGAGAAAGGTGTGAGATCACCTAAGTTCACAGAAAACTTGGAGAAGTTTTAGATGCTCTTAGTTTCCAAGTTTACTAGTTAGATCACTGTGTAACCATAATTCAACTAGTGTCCACAGAAAATGTACCTTCCAAACAGAACAGGTCTCAAGGAGAAGTAGTTGGGATACCATCTGCCCAGAGGCTATGTCTAAAATTGGCCAATGTCCTTTCTCTGACACATGCACATGTTTAAGTCTTATCTCAGACATTGTAATCTAGTAGGTTACAACCCAAGAAGAAAACCAAAACAAAACGAAACAGCCTTTTTCCAGCTGCGTATCTTCCATCACTTTCATCAGAGATGTTTATGTCTTAAATAACAAAACAGCGCATGTGCATAAACGGGCAATTTCAATAGATAGTTTATTAGTCTCACTGCTGGTTAGCTATAATATTCCTCCTCTTACGATCTTCACACCTCTTTTGAGTAGCTTTTTTTAGCTGTGGAACAGATAACATGTCCCATTACTTCTTGGTATTTCAAAAATAAGTGTATTTTTTTTTTTTAATCTGTTATTTAAAATAAATGAATAAAATTTGAGATAGGGTTTATTACATAACATTTGTTCCTCATCTTTCATTGAAACCTTTATGTTGACTCTTCAAGTCCATTAAACTCAAAATTAAACTATTAATTGGGAAGCGTTCAGAGGAATTAATAAGCTCACCATTTTTTCAGGGACATCCTGTAGCCTTCAATATACCATTACAATATGCTCATTATTGTAGCATTGGTCAGAATACATTTTTCAAGACAACACTGCTATTTGTTTATCAGACTTTGGGAGTTTGTGGTTAGTTCTTTATTTCCTGTAGAAATAAATATTTAGTCCATATAAGTTTTAGACAATTGACAACAGCAACAGGAGAGGAGAGTAAATCCATTAATACTGAAATGTACTTTATAGTCATCAAAGTGACTTTGGCTTCAGACTGAATGTTGAAGTTGAGGGTGTGAAGTCTAAATGTACTGAAAATACAAAACTTTTAATTGCTAAGGAACTAGAAAATAATTTTCTGTTGACTGAGACATCACACATTTTTAACCCAAACATAGATTAATAACCTAAACAAGGAGGGAAATGATACAGAGCCTTTACTTGGCACAACAAGGTAAAAGGAATCAAGGACCCATAAAATGTGGGAAAATCACAAAGCAAATATTTTGTCCTAAAATAATTACCCAGCAATTCCACTGAAATAGCCACTAACAGTGGAATTAAAACCATATTGATACCCTGGTGTTTCAGAAGCGAGAGAAAGAGACAGGAAGAAAGATACCAGAGAGGAAGGGAGGGAGAGAGGGAGAAAGAGAAAGAGTAAAGAAAGAAGAAAAATAAAGAAAACAGCCTCATCCCAGAATTAAGCAGAATTAAATAGTTTTCCAAAATTATATTTTTTTTTTACTGTTATTCTTTTAAGTGAATTTGTTTGGAAAGTTTTAGCTGTGTGTAAGGAGAATCTGTAAACAGGATATGCTCAGGTTAAATGCGCATAGTAATTACATATTGGCTAATACACACAGACAATAGTTCCAATTTAATGAGCTATTAAGCTCCATGTGCTCACCACCCTGAGGGCTTTGGCTGGTCAGAAAGAAATTCGTGGAAAAAACAGTTCACTTTCACAGCTTCCTATACTTAATTCTCACCCATCTTTCCTAGCCTCCATCAACACTGAAACAGCAACTCAACCTGGTGGTCTGTCAACTCCTTATTAGACTCCAAGATTTTTTTCCTTTTAGAATTTTAAATCTTTTCATGTCGATGTTTCCCATCTTGAATCCAGAGCTACTAGAAATACTTGTCTTGACAACGCTTTTTCTGTCTGTAACTTTGCATTTTATATCTTTCAACAGACTTTATCACACAGGTTTGTCTCATGACTTAGCCACTTTCTCAGAAACTGAGGCCAAGTAACAGCATTTTATCAGAGCTGCTCCTTCGATCTTGGAAACACATGGATTCAAATCCTGAGATGGCTCTTGGGAAGCTTATGGGTGTGGTTCGAGGGAAGAAGGATACAAAATTTAGGTAGTGTTCTCAAGTGTTTCAAATAGACATTTGACCATTAGCTTTACTAATACTACATGAATGTACACCAAGTGCTCAGTACACCAAACCGAAGTAGAAAGGATAATCAGTAATGTGTAACATTCCAGCTTCAATAGTTATGATAATATCTCCAATGAGAAGTTAGTTTAAGTAGCAAGAAATCTTGAATCTGTGTATCCATTACATGGCTTTTGCAGGAAATTAAAAAACAAAAAATAACCCATATTGAACCAATCAAATAATAACAAAAAAAACCACCACCACCACCAAAAAAACACAGGAAAACAAAACAAAACAAAAAAAAAAAAAACAAAACCAAAAGAACCCCAAAGGTTATTTTATAATAAAACCTAATAAATCTAGAGGAATTTATCACTCCTGATACTGTTGAACTCTGTACCTGATTTGCTTTCCAGTGGTCATGAAAGAGTAAGGCATCTCTATATAATTCTCTGCAGTACCTCAATTTAGTCTGCTCTGTCAGAGTAGAATGCTTCAGTTAAGTCTGCTATGGCTCACGAATAAGAAAAATTACTGAAATGTTTAGAAAAAATATCTTCTTTACATTCTGAATTGTCATTTGAATTGCACAACTCCAAAGACAGAAATTAAAGACTCTTAATTTGAGGAGTGATTTTTATGGTGTTTACAGATTTCAGCACAGCTTTCTGTGAATATATAAGTAATATAAGTGCAGCTATTTTCAGGATTAGAATATAACTGATTCTTAAATCATAATGCACTCAAACTCAAAGAAATGTTAAGACTTCATAGTGATTCTATCTTGTTGCAAATTTTGCCTATGGTAGATGATGATATAATATAAAACATGCAGTAATTGTCTTCTCCAGATGGGAAGTCCTGTGAAAAATAGTTTTACTTGTATTCATCAGTAATACTTCTGCTTCCAGACACATTTGTTTCAAAGACTTTAATGCTCACAACATTAATTTCAATCCATGGTGGAATGCCTAAATGAAAATAAAAATACTCTTGTTAAAATTGTAACTATGAAAATTATTATGCACAATCGTATGTCAAAGTTTGGTGGCTTTTATAGTTGGTGTCTAACTTTTCAACAAAGCAGATCAAATTAGGACATCTGTCTTCTAGAAAAAGCTCTGACATAAATAGGTGTGTGATCATCAACGGCTTTCTGGAGGGACATTCTCAGTCACTAGACAGAAAATGTAGGAAAACACTTTTTTTTTTCATTTGTAAAGTGAAATAATCATGTTTTATCAATCAGAATACTTTCTAGTATCGTCTGTAAGTAAGAGCATTTATTACTCTTCATGATTATTTTCACAATTGTAAAAACACTAATGTAAAATTTCCTTTAAGTTCCAGTCATTCTTTGGTAATATATTGCTTTATGATACATTGCTGAGAATTATCACCTGTCAAGCCTGTGTATTTTTTAAAAAAAATTCCAAAATTGCTGGAATAAGAAGCTGTCAGGAAAATTTAGGAGTGTTGGAGACTCAGGTTCTAGTCTCCCCTCCTGTGCAGATGTGTTTCAGCAGTAACAAGGAACCTAGATGTCTAAAAGACTTATTCTGGAGTGAGTCATACGACATCTTTCACATACGATCTAATTAGGAAAAAAAATGAAGGAAGCATACAAGCCTAATATTTTTCTTAAAATGTATTTTGGTTTTTTTTGAGGCAGAGATTGAAATTGTTACCTTACACTTGTGAAAATAACAATAAAGCAAAATAAATGTTTGCATGCAAGAGAATTATACTGCTAGACTTTCTGAACAGCACTAGATACTTTCAGGCCTGTACAAATTAATGAATTAATAATGAGTACTGTACTAAGCATGTAAGGATGTACAGTCATGCTTTGATGAGAAGTCATAATCCAAGAAAATTTCTCTTACAGTGCTGAACAATGGACCATATGTCATCACTGATATCTCCTTGATTGCTATGAATATGGGAAAAATAAACTTGTATCTTGTGATGGGACTCTGAGTCAGCAGCATAGCTTTGATAGTGAAGTTTCTAGACCTTTCTTTCTTCTCCAAGAAGACAGAAAAGGTTTTAGATACACATATCTTGAAAAAATATCAAACCAGATTTGACCCGAGCATAAACCACAAATACTTGAAAATAAGTGAATGAAAGTTTGCTTTTTGTTGACTGTGTCACTGAAGGCAAATTCTTGCTTCTGGCCTTTTTCAATTAATAACCAAGATTACCAAGCATCAGAAACATCCTTTCCGTTACCTTTGGTCCTCGGGAAGTGCTGTCTGTCCCCTTTGTGGTCTGGCTGCCTGTCTCATCTTCAGGCAGTCTCTAGGTCTCCCTGCATGAAGTTCAGGCTCCTGCCTGTAGCCTGTGCCTTTTTTTTTAATCTCTATCTGTAATGTTCTATAGACTCTAAGAAATGCCTTTTGCAATTTTGGTGTTTACAATATGAACTATAATCTACCTCCTCTCTTTTAGTATTTCAGTTGATCAGATTAGTTCTTATAGAAAATTAACAGGTAACTATCCTGAATAAATAACACAGATATCTATGCTAATTTTAAAAATACTATAATTAAAAAAAAAAAAATCCAAGCTTTTTGATCTTTCTTTCTATCTCTGTTTATGTGCAGGCTGCAAGCATTTGTTCTCCATGTACCTTGCCACAATGTCTTTGTTTCAGAAATCTCCAGACTGAATGACTAGAGGGGCAACAGGGAAACTGGATGGAGTCCTTCGTATGCTAAGGTGTGCAAAGCAGGTTTCGTTGTTAAGGCACATGTATAGTTCCACTACAAGGTATTCAATAGTCATTTTTTGTTTCAAAATTAAAAAAAAAAAAAAAAAAA
>VWZK01005471.1:0-34498 GCA_013396935.1 Baryphthengus martii | reverse complement strand
AAAAAAAAAAAAAAAAAAAAGACATTCAGGCATCTAATTAGACAACATGTTTCACAGCTGCAAATTCCAAGCAAAGATGTCAGGTGACTTTCCACAGCCTGGTGTTTGATTTTAAAACTCAGAGAAAGCTGGGATCTAATACACGTCTTTGTCATCAGCATTCTTTATTTGTTACGTTAAGGATCTATACCTTCCATTCACTGCA
This sequence comes from Baryphthengus martii, assembly GCA_013396935.1. Taxonomy (NCBI): domain Eukaryota; kingdom Metazoa; phylum Chordata; class Aves; order Coraciiformes; family Momotidae; genus Baryphthengus; species Baryphthengus martii. The sequence goes on along the minus strand of VWZK01005471.1, from coordinate 34,293 downwards.
CTGGCTATCATGAAATCTTATTCTCTCACTTAACATTCAACTGGCCTCATGTAAAGAAAAGGGAATCTAATTACTTTAACTCAGAATTCCATCCCAGAGGTTCAGGAGCCTTTAAGTATGGCATTACAATATCCAAATTCTTCAGTGAATCTATCTCTAAATTAATTGCTCAAGATACCATGGAAAATTTATAGTAGACTAGGTAATTAAACTCTGACTCTGAATTCCAGGCTTGCAAACTGTCATGCTTTCTGTCCCTTGCAAATAGTCCACCAGCTGAAGAAGCCAAAGACACAAAATATAGTAGAAGGAGAAAGAAAGTTGGTCAGAATTACGGTCAGAAATATAACTTCAAAATGGCTTTTAAAGTGAGTGTTGTAGTAAACAGGCAAGCAAGCAACTTCATCTGACTTCTGCTTCTCCCTCTTACCTTATCTCAAACTGCAGAAGATACTTCTTCCACTCTGCACTGGAAAGAACAAGTCTGATTGCTGGCCATTTCTGCGGCTATTCACAACTGCATCTGTGTTATTGCTTAACCAGATGTGGTGCAGCCTACATAGCCACTTCTACTACTCCCACAAGGCTGGCAGCAGAAACCATTCAGGAGGGATGGTCTAATACAAATCTGAGATTGGAGGTCAGAAGTCACTAGATAGCTAAGCAACCAGAAGCCAAAACTCTGAGAACTAGGCTTCCTTTTACAAAACTCTTATTACTCTTAGTCAAAAGGTAAAGGGTGCTCTGGGAGATCAAAAGGATACAACTTCTCTCTGCAGAAATTAGAAACTAATTATAATCAGTGGAACTCCTTAACGTAAATATGCACATTAATAAATAATTGCCAGATTATATACATCTGTCATGTATGCTGGCAGCTGAGAAAACCAATCACATCCTGAACTGCACCAAAAAAAAAACCTGTGGCCACCAGGTCGAGGGAGGTGATGCTCCCCCTCTGCTCCACTCTCGTGAGACCCCGCCTGGAGTACTGTGTTCATTTCTGGGGCCCCCAGCATAAGAAAGACATAGATCTGCTCATGTGGGTCCAGAGGAGGGACTACAAAGATGATCAGGGGGCTGGAGCATCTCCTCTGTGAGGGCAGGCTGAGAGTTTGAGTTATTCATCCTGAAGAAAAGGCTGCACAGACTTTATAGTAACCTTCCAGTACTTAAAGGGGACCTACAGGAAAGACATGGAGGGATTCTTCATCAGAGTGTGTAGTGATAGGACTAGGGGTAATGTTTTCAAACTGAAAGATAGTAGATTTAGATGAGATATTAGGAAGAAGTTCTTTACCGTTGACAGCGGTGAGACATTAGAACAGGTTGCCCAGATAACTTATGAATGCCCTATCCCTGGAAGAGTTCAAGGTCAGGTTGGGTGTTGCTTTGAGCAACATGATCTAGTCAAAGATGTCCCTGCACATGGAAGGGAACTAGGTGATCTTTAAGGTCCTTTCCAACTCAAACCATTCTATGATTGCATGATCATATGCAAGACATTTTCTACAGCCTTCCTCCAATAATACTAAGAATTTGACATACCTCTGTTATCTATAATTCTGGTTACACTTTGGTTAGGGATTTAAGAATATTTGGCTAACTCTATGTACTTACCATGATCATGAAAGTGGTACGTATATACTTCTTCAGATTAGTACTTTAATTCTCATTTTCTCTCTGAATCAGGTTTGTGGTGTGAGAAGCAGGGCACTGTTTTCAATTGGTACTGTTAATAATAAGGTGATTTTAGAATGTAAGCTGTTCACATCCTGGAGTCTCTTGAGGCACTCCTAAGCAGTAATTCATCTTGTCCTAAAGCAAACTTCTAAAATGGATCAATGGTTTAATATCCCAAACTTGTTTACTTTTTACTTCTAATTGTAAAAGAAATTCATAGTGACCAAGTGCAGACATTTTAACATCTTTATAAGAATCCCATCAAGAGTGTTTAGGAGTCTCAGTTACTACTGTTTCAAGACTTCAAAGTGGATATTATTAATCAGATTATATTAATGATCTGTTTGCAATCAATAATAGTATAAGTGCCTTAGGCAATGACCCAGCCTAGAGATGGATGGACATATTATGTAGTATGTAACACAAGTTACAAAACCAAATAACTATTTCCACATCAAAGTTAAGAATTATAGCTTCTCTCTATTTTGCTATGATTCTATACAAAAAAAAATCAGACCACTTTCAGGGCACTCTTGCAGATTTATCTTGTTTACTTTCATATTGTCATGGGGTTAGATCCTGCCAGGAGCTAAGAGCCACATGGCTGCTCACCCACAACCCCCCTCCCCCACGTGGGATGGGAATGAGAATAGGGAGAAAAAAACCAAAACCCTGTTGGCTAAGATAAGAAGAGTTTAATAGAACACAAAAGGAAAAGAAACAATAACGATAATAGTAATGAAAAAATACACAAAGCAAACAATATAGAACAAATCTGACCAAACAGTGCTGTGCCTCAGCCAACCGCAGCTGTCCACCAGAGCCTTTGCCCTGCCCTCACCTGCCCCCACCCTTATATAGTGGGCATGACATCATATGGTATTGAATAACCCATTGGCTGGCTTGGTTGTCTATCCTGGCTGTGGCCTCCTCCCAACATTTCCTGAAAATTAGCCCTGTCCTAGCTGAACCCAGGACACATATTTATCAACATCTTGCTAATGAAAACATGTCTTAGATTGTCTCCAAGTTTTATCAGTATATTAAATATTATCAGCCCACAGACAGTAATATCAGTAGCATCATTACGTGTTTCTCCTGTTTACTTTTAGAAATGTATCAGTTAAGTTTTACTCCAGTTATTATGCATTACACTGGTTTTATATTTTAAGAAGTTAAAATCATTATCTTTTGGGACTAAGTCAAAGTAATTGTTAGAACAATTGATTGTATCAACATAGTGAATTTGAAAATAATGTTTAAGAATGAAATCGTTCTTCATAAAACTGTTGCAAGGCATTAATTTTGCCTAATTCTTCACTTCCGAAACATTTCACTATCTTTTCTGGAATGCATGTGATGTTAAATAGAATAGACATACCCACTTACTCTTTATGAAACATTGGCACAAATTTTCATTCTTATCAATCCCTGCAATGTAAAGTTTTCCCAAACTGCTTAAAGAAAGCTACATTGATAACACAGACTCAGAGTCACAGGATGGTTGAGGCTGGAAGGAAACTCCAAAGTAAATCTGGTCCTACCTCCCTGCCTACAGTAAGACCATGTAGAGCTAGTTGCACAGGACCACGTCCAGACAGCTTTTAAATGTCTTCAAGGTGGGAGTCCTTTCTGGGCATCCTGTTTCAGTGCTCAGTCACCCTCACAGTAAAAAAGTGTTTCCTAATGTGCAGACTGACCCTCCCATGTTTCAGTTTGTAGCCATGGCCTCTGGTTCTGGTATGGGTCACCACTAGGGTTCTGACCTCTTTACAAACTCTACGGGTGTTTATAGACATTGACAACATTTCCCTGAGCTTTCTCTTCTGCACGTTGAACAGTCCCAGCTCCCTCAGCCTTTCTTCATAGATGTGCTTCAGTCCCTTAATTATCTTTGTGGCGTATTTCCAGACTTTCTCCAGTATGTCCAGTTCTCTCTTGAAGGGGTTGCTCAGAGCTGTACACAGCACTCCAGGTATGGCCCCACCAATGTTAAGTGGAGGGGAAGGATCATCTCCCTCTACCTGCAGGTAATAATTTCCTCATGCAGCCTAAGATACCATGGTTGTTGGTGCCTGGGGTTGTTCCTCTCCAGGTGTAGGACATTATACTTGCACTTCTTGAGCTTCATGAGGTTCCTTGTAGCCCAATTCTCCAGCATTTTGAGGTCCCTGTTGATAGCAGCACTACCTTATGGCATATCAGCAACTCCTTCCAGTTTTGTGTCATGTTCAATCATGTATATGCATAGGTATGCGCTGCATTTCTAGTTCCTTTAATGATATGTTGGTATTTCTGGGAGCATAGTTATTTAGGTCTTCTGATTAAAAAGGTATTGTATTTCTTTTATGCATCATGAATAAAAATGTTATCATTTTATAGGATCTCCAACATTTTTTTATTTGTCCTTCATACTTCAAATAGCTGTGCTCCATTTTCCCGTTTACTGTCAACCAGAGATTTTTCATGGTTTCACTTTCTTTCCTTTTGCTTGTGTTCTCTAACTTTTTTTTTTTTAATATTTATTTAAATTAAGTAATTCATTTCCATTGCTAATGTGAGAAGGGGAGACTTCAGTTAGCTAGTACTTCACTTCCTCTCTCAACCCAGGTTTTTTTAATAGAAGTCCTTTAGGTGACTGAAGAATTGGCAATTGCAGGCAATTAGAAAAATAACATAAGAAATCATTCTTACACATTTCCTAACCATTGGTAGTTTTCACGAATTTTCCTTTCTTCCCACTGAGTTTTGTCCACAACTGGTTTTGGCTTAGGAGACAAATTCTTTTAATGTGTTATAGCCCTGATCCTCAAAGGCTTTTGGATTCTTAGCTCTGACTGAAATAATGGGATTTAGTTGCTTTGGAAGTGCAAATGGAAAAAAAAATAAAATCTCGTGTCTATATCTTGCTGGTTAGGATAGTCTGCTTGAATGTAGGAAACCGTATTAATCCATGAGTATTTGCAATCGTCTTGTCTTTAACACAATGAAGTTTCTTAGCAAATTGTCCTATGCTATTTCTACTTTTTTTTTTTCAAAGCACCTATTACAAATGTTCACTTCACTGATTTTTAAAAAACCTATATTAGTTATTGCTTTTTTTAACCTTGCTGATAATTTTTGAATGCTCTCTAAGATTTCCAATCTATCACATGGCATGGATATGTCGCTTCTAGAGTGCAGAGACGCAGTGTGTGGTTTAGATTTAACATGCCTCATTACCATCTCTTTTGCTCCTCTTTTGAGGGACAAAGAAACGCCATGCTGCTTCACTAGCAGCCCTTTGAAGACTGCTGTTCCTTTCTGAGCTCACACAGTACAGCAAGACTTTTACCACTTGTCATGGTTCAGATCCAGCCAGGAGCTGAGTAGCACGGGTGTTCATTCACTGCCCACACCCACCCCACGAATGGGAAGGCAAAGAAGGAGAAAAGTACAAAACTCCTCAGACGGAAATAAGGAGTTTTTGTTACAACAATGCAACAGGAGAAGTAGAAAACAACAACAACAATAGTAACAATGAAACAATAGACAAAAGGAGCAATATCGAGCTAAACAAGAAATGGTGATGGCATTACCCTGAACATTTGGAATGCCAACCCAAAAGTGTGTGCTTTGCCTGGCCCACCCCCTGCCCTTATATACCCATCATGACATCAGTATGGTGTCGAACCTCCCATTTTCTGATTCGGTTATCTATCCTGGCTGTAACTCCCCTCTTAATCTCCTGTGAAAATCAATCCTATCCTAGTCGAACCCAGGACACCCCTTGAGAAGAGGTACATGATATACCTGGTGAAGCAGGCTTGTTTTGTTGACTGTGAATAAGGGCAAAGTGCCTGTCCCTGCCACCTGTAATACTGAGGATGTTCAGGATGCTTCATTATGGGTTTATAAGCACTAAATCTTTCCAGGCAAGTCTGATTGCTTTTTGATATTATTACAAAGCTAGCAAATGATCTTACTCTCAACATTAATTAAAATCAACTTGGAAAATTACTCTTTCATATTGATGGGATCTAACTATAGGGTTTTGAAATAGAGTGATGATGAATAGCAATGTATCAAGTTTTGATGAGGTATGGCCCTTGTTTGATCAAGTCCTGCTTTAACAATTTTGTCAATAAACTTAGGTGGAGCCTTAGCCTCACTGAAGTGAATACAAAACTTACTCAAAACTTCGACAGGCTAGGATGTGCAATAAAATGGTGTATTAATGAAACTCTCTTCTGATGTTACACTCAGTTTCAAATAATGCTGCAGACAGAAAATACATCAAAAAAACTTCTGTTTCAGACAATAAAAGCAGAAGGCAGGAAATAAAAATCATTTTGGTTTGAAAATATATTGTCTCATTAGTGTGTGAATAGAAAAAAAAAAGTGTAAAAACCCCTATTCAAGGTGCGGGGGAAAAAAAAGAAAGTAAAAGATAAGACCCTCCAGAACATTCGTAAAACTGTCAGAAAAACCTTAGGGCAACATTTAAAAATATGTAAACATTTCATACATGAAACATCTGAAATCTTGAATAACACAAAGCTGACAATAACGTTATTTAGTTAGCAGTTATCTTAATTTCCACATACACATACAGATGAACACCTGCCCACTTATGGGGTGAAAAAGTTATTGCTTGCATTTGATATTTTTGTTCCTAAACTGCGACTGAACAGAAATAAATGATACACTCTAGAAGAGCCAAGGCCTTATTAAGAAATATATTAATCTGTATGATTAAGGAAAACGTGCAAAGGTTGGTTAAGAGAAAGATTTAGACTAGACACTTTTTATATATCTGAACGAGTTGGGATCAAAAAATACTTATATATATAAATGTTAACATATGTTTTCTTTTCTTTTAATTCAGAATATGCAAATTCTATAGGAAAAACAAGTACCAGCAGCATCTGAGCACAATCAGTGAAGAAATCTGGATTGTTAAATAGAAACTGTATTGATTTACCTAATCAATGTTCTTCGCTAATTGATAATATTGTTAAGTGGATTAGAGATTTAGTGGCAGATATTTATGTGGTAAATACATTCACATTGGCTTGCCCTCACATCCCTCTACTACTTCGTCCTATGCCATGTCCTGTCATATTGTTATTAATGCATGAAGGCCACAGTTGCGCTTGTAAGGACTAAGTCAAAGAAGCAGTAAAAACTGATGAGAGAAATTCTACAGAAGTCTTTCAAGGGAATAGTTATAAAATCTAACATGTAAACCATGCTCCTTATCCACAGATATCAGAGATATTTATAAAGAAAGAAAAGTAATAAAAGAAAAATCTCTGAAAAGATCTCCTAGAGAGGTTTTGTGAGTCAATGCTTCCAATCCCTCTTTGTATGAAGCCAATGTAGTGTATTTGGAATGAGTATCATCGCACACAACATAGCTCCAGGGCCAAGTGTTATGTTAGCTGTGGCCCATCTGCCATGAAGGCATCTGGCTCTACGTGGTGTGTGTGAACCACTGCCTCTGTTTACTAAGGACCAAAGACTACTGTGTGTTATAGTTGCATTAAACAATGTAGATACGTATTTTTTTCTTGGAAAGTTTGATCCAAATATGATCAAACCCTAAAATGCTGGAATTTCAAGCAAACATTTAAGAGTGAAAACTTCTTGTGCGCACAGTAGTAGTATACTCACAAGAACACCAAAGCTAGTGGCAAGATGTGCTACTGTCTATGGCATGATTCCACACAGAGAAACTTTTCTTGCAATGGATTCATAAAAATTCCGGATTTTTCAAATGCATACAAAGACACACTTGAAATATAGATAGGGTCCAGAGAATTGAAATCATTCATGCATACAAGTTCACAAGAAGGATCTAACAGCTGAGATGAAAGGCCTCTAAAGATGTTAAGATTTTAATAACCTGGGACACTGAATAGTTTCTAAGCCCACACATTGATCCTGTAAATCTCTGATATGTGCCATACTCAGTATGTACTGCTGAATCTTATTACTCCTTTTGCTTGGACTGATAAGATACTAGTGCATGAAGTTCCAGTGCAGTTGGACTAGGTTACAGGTACAGTCCAAAAGCAAGTATCTTTAAAGTTATGGATATTGTATTAATAATTATTATTATTGTAATTGTCATTTACCTAATCACTGGGTTACATTATGCTATCAACAGTCAAAAGAATCTAAAATATTTGACAGAACATTACAGCTGCAAGAGATGTAAGTGCACAGCATTCATAAATATGTATGTATAAGTGTTAGAATTTACTTTAAAGAACTGATGGGAGCACTAGATTATTTTTATTTTCCCTCACTATATTTACAGACAGGAAGTATACTGAAAGAAAATAAAGAAACACAGCAGGCGATAGGCTGAAAGTGTCTATGGTTACTGTAGCCTTCATAGTTACTGTAAATAGAAATAAAACAGAATATGGGCTGGGACTACATTGTAATCATATGCTCTGAAATCTTAGACATTCTTTTTATTACAAGGAAGAAAAACCTCGAAACTTGATCCTTATTAAATGCAATTTAACAAAGTTTGGAGGTATGAATTGCCTCATCTCTCTTTATAAGAAACAGACGGTGATGTCTGATAGACAAGTAGAAGTGGAAAAAGTACTACTCCCTCTTCCCCGCAGTAAAACCACTGAGAAAGAGACTGGCCTGCAGAAGAGCAGAAAACTAACTCGCTTAGCAAGTCCTACGTTTTGTTGCTGCTGGATAAACATTTACCATTTTGATATAAAAAGGAATTATAGAATCACAGAATTGTTTGAGTTGGAAGGGATCTCTAGAGATCATCTAGTTCAACCCCTCAATCAAAGCAGGTTTGCCTAGAGCACATTACACAGGATTGCATTCAGATGGGGTTTAAATTTGGTTTTGAAATTGTATATATTTATATCAAGATTTTGATGAAAGTGACGGTGGGTTATTTGTCCACAGGATAAATTCTCCTTTCACAGTTCTCCGCTCTGGTTCTCCAGCTCAAGAAAGGAAGCAGGAGAATGTCTTTGCAGCACTCAGAATTTTGTAACTCAGAATGGCAATCAGATAAATTCCACCACATATTCTCCCATTATTCCGTTTTCGCACTGATTCTTTCTTTTTTTTTCTGAAATTATTATCCTGAAATACCGACCCATTCCTCTATTCTGATTCAACAGTAATATTCCTCTGTGTGTCAAATACACCAACCCATTTTACTTGATGGGCACAAAACACATTAATGCACAGTACAGCTATAACACAGTCATGACTAAAGCAATGTTTGATGCACTTTGTTCCATGAGACCTTGTCACCTATTGGGAACTTTATTTTTTCTACAGGAAAGATCTCATACACTGCACTGATAAACAACAACACAAAATCCTGGGACAGATAGGAAGAGCAAACACTGCACACAGCTTTTGTTATCAGCTGTAATGTGAGATTTTAAAGGCCAAATAGAGAAATACATAAAATTGGCATTGGTTTACCTCTGTTCTTTCTGAAGGAAATGATAAAAGTTTTTGTAGGCAACATTAGTCCCCTATAGGGTGGATTAATTAATTTATTTATTTATTTATTTATTGTGGGGAAAGTAGGTCTCTGCCAATTTACATTAACTGAGTTTCTCTCCTCTCAAATGTTGCAACATTAAACAAGAATGTTTTTCACTACACAGATGAGGTCTACTAGGTTTCTCTCAGAAGCCTTAGCTTGTGTTTGCCATGCGCACTGTAAATTCAGGGGTAACCAACAGTAAAAGGAAGCTAAAATGAATATTAGCCATCTTTTTCCCTTCAGAAGGAAAGAAAACAGAACCCTGCTTTGTTCATAAAAGCCCAACATTCACAGCTCAGCAGTCAGTCTTTGATTTGGCGCTGTTTTGCACCAGGGGTGCCATGACACTGATTTTTTACGGAGAAAAAAACTGAGGGTTACAAGGCACTTAATAAGATTAAGTGATTTAGAGGTACATCTGCAAAGCACAGTTTAAAGACATCAGACGTTTTCTTTTTCTTTCTTCCTCTCCCTTTTCATCTCTTACACAGGAACAGGGAAATAGACTTCTGAACTGCTATGGTGTTTTTTTTTTTCTCTCTCCAAACCTTGTATCTTTATTTAAATAATAACAAAAATCTTTTGCAGCTAGTTGACATATTTGTCGCCACAATCATAAAAGCACATTAAAAAAGACATAACAACAAGAAACAATGAAACAGTGAGCAATTATTTCATGACAATTAAGACTTACATACAGAGAAAAGAAATCACAATCAAGTTGATCCTGAAGTAATTAGAATTAATGGCACCTAGCTGTCCACAGAATTGTTTGCATCATCCTGTGATTAATGCTTTCCCCCTGTCTCCACCTCCATCCTCCTATTCTCAGCTCCATTCTGTGCCTCCATACTCAGAATACCTACTGCTTTCTCAAATCTCCTGTTTATTTTCCTGGCTCAGAGGCAGCACATGTTCCTACTAATTTAAAAGTTCACAATAAGCATGCTCTTAGGTTGGTTAGGTGGATGTTAACATTTGGAGCAGATAAGGGGATAAGTTACAGCTGCTTTTCTTCCTTTATCAGGTAGTACTGATCGAAGAAATTACAATCTCTTACTAACAGTATTCATGAAATCTGAAGAAATTTTGCCTTTTTAAGACCTCATCTATTGTTTTCAATATACTTGAAAGCTTTTGGATGATTTCAGCACTATTAGAGGACTGGGAGATACAGACAGTGTGATCATACAAACTTGTTGCCTTAGATAAACATACAAAAGGATATAAAGATAACTTATATTTGGCTTGATATGGCTTAGTGTTGCTTCTTGAAGGATTTAATCTCTAACATTAATTCAACTCCAACCTTTCCACTATAAAAGCAAGTTAAAGTCCTGTATTGAAACTGTATTTTAGTGATTTCTGCTCATAGAATGTCCTCAAAATAACTTATTGTCAGGGGTTTTTTTTCATCAGGATTCACAGATAGACTCAGAAGATCAAAATAAGAATGTCCATGCCTGAAAAATATTGCTTTCTTTTTTTTTTTTTTTTTTTCACTGCAAATATGAAATAAAATGTAGAAAATTAGAAGCAGAAATATGGGGAGAAATGTCTATGAAATGTCATTCAGAGAAATTATATCGGTTTAATACAGATTTTTAGTTCTGAAACAATAGGTGCTCCTTCAAACATCCAGAGTCTCCACACTCCCCTGTGCTATAGTAGATAACGTTGTAGCTTGCTACCTGTGATGTAAAGGGCCTAAAACTGGGAAGTTCTGAGATTTATTGGGAAAAAAGTCTGGTGAGCACAGATGTGTTAAGATTGTGGTTTCCATTCTGAGGATACTCAGCCAGTGTAACCTGGCTCAGAGTCACAAATCTTGGAGTTTTTAAGACAAGGCAAAAAATGAAGGGCTTTTTTTTTTTGTTGGCAAACTGAAATAAAATAGCATTCTAGGTTCAAATAAATAGAAAATTTAATTTTGATTTTCAGATTTCTTGAGAAAAAATCGTTGAAATGCTTGTTCTGAAACATGTAGAATTCAAGATTCTTCATCCCCCATTTTTCTATAGTGAGTCATCACTGCTAAACACACAAACTACTGAATCACAGAATGGTTGAGGCTAGAAGGGATCTCTGGAGTTAATCTGGTCCTATCCTCCTACTACATTAGGGCCATCTAGAGCCTGTTGCTTGGGACCAGCTGTTGTCCAGACAGTTTTGATTATCTTCAAAGTGGGAGACTCCACAATCTCCCTGGGACACTTGTGGCAGTGCTCAGTCACCCTTACAATAAAAAAAGTCTTTCTTGATGTTCAGAGGGAACCTCCTGTGTTCCTGTTTGTGCCCACTGCCTCTGTTTCTGTCACTGGCCACTACTAAAACAAACCTGGCTCCATTTTCTCTCCGCTCTTCCTTCAGGTATTTAAGCACATTGATGAGGAGTCCCCTAAGATTTCTTTCGTCTAAACAGTTTCTCAGCTTTTCCTTAGAGGAGAAAAGTCCCTTCATCGTCTTTGTGGCCCTTTGTATGATTCTGTCCAGGATATCCATGTCTCTCTTGTACTGGGTTGCTTCGAACCGTGCACAGCACTCTAGGTGTGGCCTCAACGAGGCTGAGGGGAAGGATAGTCTCGCTCAATCTGATGCCAGTAATTTGCCTAATGCAGTCCAGGATACCAGTAGCCAATTTTGCAGCAAGGGCACATTTATGGCTCCTGTTGAACTTGGTGTTCACCTGTTGTTGAACTTCAGATCCTTAAATATTAACCAACTTTCTTGAGCCCCTCTTGCATCCAGGACCATATCCGATGGGACTCTCCCAAGCAGATCTTTGAAGAGGCTAATGTTTTCTCTCCCAAAGTCCAGGATTGTGAGCTTGCTTTTCACCCTTCTGACTCCCTTCACAATTCTGAACATCAGCATCTTACAGTTACTGCAGCCTTTGACTTTCCAACAATCCCTTCCTCGTTGATGTGTAAGAGGTCCACCAGAGCACAGCTCCTTGTAATGTTGCCCTTACTTGTCTTCTCTTCAATAATAATCTATAAGCTGTTGTCTTCTCATTCACCCCCAGATAGAGCTTCATGCACTCCAGCTGCTCTGCCACGTAAAAGACAATTCCTCCTCCGCATCTTCCCTTCCTGTTCTTCCTAAGGTACCTGTATTCCTCCATTGCAACACTCCAGTCATGGCAGCCATCTCACCACATCTATGTGACCCCAAGAAGACTGTAGTCTTGCAACTGCACAGACCTTTTAATTCATTGTGTTTATTCCTCACACTGTGTTCATTGGTATACAGGTACCGTAAAGAAGCATGTTAATATGTTGAGTTGCCAGAGAGAGTACGGTGAATTTCTCCGTAATAGTTCCTTGCAGACACTTCCTTGTTGACAATGCAAGTGCTGGAGGTGAGCTCACTTATGCCCCATGTTGTTATTTTGTGATCCATTCCTGCCATATCACCTCATGTACTTTGCTTAGTGATCCCATCACATTACCCCATGCTCTTTGCTTATTTTGATATAAGAAAGAATTTATTCTGCAGAGAGAACAATCATTCACTGGAACAACCTTCCCAGGAATATGGTAATGTACTCATCTCTTGAGATTTTCAAAAGACAACTGGACAGGGCGCTAGACAATCTTGTCTAGACTCCCTTTTCCACAAAACTTTGGACCAGATGATCTTTTGAGGTCCTTTTCAATCTGGGCTGTTCTATGATTCTATGATGCTGTCTGTCTCTCTTTCACAGGACTTCTAGTTACTGTCTCCCTCCTCCGCTATTCTTACTTCAAAGTTCTCCTAGTGAGGTCAGACACCCTATGCACCCTATGAGCTTTGCCCTGCTTAGAGAGGTGGATTCAACCTCTCCCAAGCAGATGCAGACTTGCAAATAGGATCCCATGATCACAGAACCCCAAACCCTGTTGCCAACGCCAGTTATGCAGCCACACACAGGCGCAGTCCAGACTCACAGTGGTATACTTTTCACAGGGGCAACCTGACTGCAGGGATGGCCTAGGAATGTCTCATAAACAAAAATAAGTCTTTCTTACTGATGTTTATGAGGTTTCTAAGAACTTCATTTGATTAATTTATCTGATTCAAAGAAGACTTGGATTGGTTTGGACTATAATAAGGAGAGAAGGACTAAAACCAAAAAGGAAAAATTTCAAAACCTGCATATTTTGCATTCTGAAAGGGTTAGTAAGATTAGGACTGCCAGTTGATAGTTCAAAAGTCGAAGTAAATACACAAAATATGCAAATCTAAACCTTCATTCATTTGCTTATCTGCCACATTTGGAACTATCATTGAATTATATGAAATTTCTTTAAATTAAAACATTCCTAAACCCCATAAAGCAGCTTGCACTGCTGAGTATATTGTTCTTTATAAACTATCTTCAAAAAAAACCAACCATATGAATTTGGCTTTTTTACCGTACCTTTTACTGAGCCAGGTTCTCTTTAAAAAATTAAAACAATAACAAGAAATATTGTCAGTAGTTCAAATGTTTTGACCCAAAAGCATTTAGCATCAGATGCATTTAGCATCTGGTGTATTATAAACCAGAAAAACATTTAATTGATCCCATCACCTTAGAGTTCTGGTTATATTTTGCAAGCATATTTTTGACATTTTTATCCTAACTGTGTACCTTTTAGGAGATTAAGATTTAAGAGGAAGAAAAATTGTTGTATTACCTCTAAGTTACTGTCATTTTCTCATTTAAAACGTTAACTGCTGTCAATAAAATGAAATCTCTATATCTGTTACTGGCTGAAAAACATAACACTTACTCTTAGAAGGTCTGCTTTCATTGCAAAAATGAAGAACAAAACTGCTGATTATTCAACTGACAGTGTTTTTGCATAACTGAAAAGGTGTTAATTGAAAACATGTTAGATTGATTTAGAAACATGGGGCTCGATTACCAAGTAAAATTATGGATAATTAAGGGAGTATTTTACATCCAAGTTGAAACGTGGTTTCTCTGCAGTGAAAAGGGAGCTTTGCTACCGGTTGGAGTGAGGCAGAATTTCATCCTCCTATGTTCAATGCGATCGTCTAAAATGATTTACACATGAAGTGCCAAACCCCGAGTACCTCTGTGATGTCTTTATAGAAATCCACCTTCTAAATATTACTTTTTACAATGTATAGCCAAAAAATAAAGAGCAAAATTGCTGTATCATCATACCCATCTCAAACGTAGGTACCAGCTTAGGGATTTTTACCCTCTGCTCTATTAATCAGTTATCTCTCAATTTGTTTTATGCTTATGCTTATATCTAGATTTGGAACGATCTTTTTGCTGAACTTGAAACTCAAAGCTACTTCTGTCCTTATGCGTCATCTTTGTTAGTGGAGTATCTTGCAGTATAGATTGTAGTGCGATTTGTGACCCAGCACAGCACTGCTCCATGCCCTGTGGAAGATAAGACATAAAGAAACTGAGTTCAGACCCCTGATATTGTTTTGGAGAGCTATCATCAAGCTAAAGATAAAGGAGATGCAAACATACTTGCATATTTCTTTTTAAATAGAGTCATAGGCCTTACTTTGCAGAGCCTGGTACCTAATATGTATTAGCTATAGTGGGAAATAAATGTGGGTCTGCAGTAACTAGTGTTTCCTATAAAGAGTTGTGGATTGCATAAAAGCTGTTACACATCTTGAATTTGTCTGAAAACAAACATTGTTTCTATTTCAGTCACAGAGAGAACTGAGCAATGATAAGCTCTCATCTCATCAAAATTCATTTTCTGTCTCTTGCTGTGGAGCCTCCACTGCCATCTGGTATATTTTATTTTCTTCCTCTTCAGATGCGTATCCTTAAGAGCCAGCTGCTATGCAGCCCTCAATCTCTCAATGCCTTTCTCCAATAGTTCCATGCTTGAGTTACACCAGCTATCCTGTTCGCTACTGGGGAGCCTTTAACTTACATGGGCTCACAGAGCCCAGTATTACAGGTTATCACCTTGGATGAAATTATAAGGTTTTAAGCCTAGTATAATTCAAGCTAAACGTGAGCCAGGCGAGTGAGTAAAAGTCAAGACTCAGGTATTTATAAAAGAGTTGATTGGACTTCATTTAAGTTTTTAAGAATCCGTCTCTTAGCAGTTCTGCATGCATACTGGAATGATCCTTGCAGGTTTTCCAAAAAGACCTTTTGGATCCTAATTGTTCTACACTGTTTAATAACGGATGTTCAGTGGTTGGAAGAATAACTAAGAAGTAGATTGCCTTTACAATATCAGAGGAACTTCAAAGGATTTACCATACAACTAGAAAACCAGAAGTCATTTAAAAGTAACTTCTCTGGGGCTTGGTTTGGGAATATTATCCTCCTTCCTTCTCCATACACATACATTTTTTTACAGCAGTGACAGTAGCAGAAGCAGTTCCAGTCTGGATACCAGATGCCATCTATATGCTGATGACACAAAATAATAGGCTTGGACCGGCACCTCAGGAAATGGGATCACCTTTGCAAGCTGACTTTGTGGTGTTTCAGAAGTCCTTGATGAGTAATAAATTAGTGCTAAACTTTGAGGAAAAATTATAACATTCACTTTTAATTCTAAATTAAGAACATTAGTAGCTAAGTTGCTGTTAGGTAGCACATAATGATTTTTTTTTTTTTTCCTTTCAAGCTATTCAGTTTGGTTAAATACCCTTGTTATTTGCCCATCTAAATTACTTTTTGCCTGGCCTGAAGTAAAGAATTTCAATGTGATCTTCTGAAACTGTATCTGAATACATTATCTTTCAGAAACAACTGTCAGTGTCCTTCAGGTAATCATTGGAAACCAACTTCCCGAGCAAATTAAAATAAAAAACTTCAGATCTAGAAATCACATATTAATTCACAGATTATGCTCACTGTCTGAGACCTATTACAATGGTTACAAGACTTTCTAAGATAACACCCACTGCACATCAAGAATAGTTTTACAGTCTTAAAGATACGTGACATGGCTAAGCCATTTGTATTTTCCTTCATATGATGATGTGTGAAACCCTTACCAGGATCCTCACCTGTGGCACAGATCTAGAGGATTTCTGTTTTTTCCTGCTTCATTTTCAGTGCACTATACGCACAGCTTCCAGCCCCTCGCCTTGGAACTTCATATGTCGGGTTGGTTGAGGGCAAGTTTCTAATATCTATGCTTTTTGTGCTAAAATAGTTTTGAGTTGTTTTGTTTGACATGTTAGTTAAAATTGATTTTGTTGACACTGATATATCTCTACATCTTATAGTATATCTTAAGGGGTTGCATATGTTCTGGTCAAAAGTATTGTTAGGTCATGGTGTGGGTTTTTTTTTTAATGAAGTAGTTAGTTGTAACAATCCAGGAAATATATTAATGCTTATAAATTTTATGCAGTGTCACAAAGGATTCTAACCTATAGAATTCTACAAAATAAAAGTATTAATGAAAAGAAAGCATATAGTTTCTTATTCTATTATTTTATTGGTAAACATTTTCTCTGAGTGCCTGTTAATTACAATCATATTCTATTCACTAAACATTTGTAAATTAGATTTGTGGTATTAAAGTTCTCTGTTGAGTACTGAATTTGGTGGTTACAATTACACTGTCCAGACAGAGAATGTTTCCACACTTAACGCAAAATTCCTTGGAAAAAATGTTTTCATTATCTATGTTGTTATTTTAAAGGAATCATACTTTTCCTGCAACAGTATGAACAGTACTAACTTTAATAATGATGAAAGAAGAAAAGTATCAGGAAGCAGGGAAAATAAAGAAAGGAGGAAAAATATTTTTAAAAAAGAATGCCAAGGTACCAACTCTGTGAAGAGTGGGACAGTGAGATGACAAGACAAAATCCATGTGCTGGCATGAACAATTCTTTTTCAGAGGGATTTACTATCATATTTACATTCCCAATCTCTTCTGCTTGCATGAGAGTTACAACAGAAGAATGAAAACTAATAGGAATGATCATCAAAGTAAAACTGATCATTCTGCTTATATGTATTTACATGACAATAGAAATAATAATTAAACTGAAGTAACAAGAACCAACAAATCTCTTAGTTTAATTACTCCTTAGTCATAGTCCTGCTGCAGAGAATGTGGTAATACAGAATACTTCTGCATTAGCAAGTAATGTTGTAGGAACAGATCAGTAGGTCATGCAGTGACTGTAGAAGTCCCAGTATACACAGTTAAGGCTGATCAGACTAGATTTGGTCTGTTCTGTTGAAACAACCATATCTGTTATGTATTCAGTTCAAAGCTTCCTGAAGGAAGGTTAGTTCACAAACTAAATTGTCCTGCAACAATGTTCTTAAGAAGTCTCACCCTACACTTTCAAATACCTCATGCAAAAAGTAGATTTTGGATCATGATCCTTGCCAATATTGCCAGTCAAGAACTCACATCTGAAAGCTTTATTTATGTTCCTGTCTGTTCCATTTCTGATCACACTGAAACATATATTGCTTAACTCATGCCTGTTCTGGATTTCAGCAGTGTTCAGAGGTCTCAACAACTCAGCCCATACATCCAATAAACATGTATAGAAAAGTGATATACTTACTTATTTAGGAGTATTTCTAGGGGAGAATTTAAGGCAATCCTCTAATAGCTGTGACAGAAGATTATCTGAATGCAAGTTACTCCTCAGAATAGATTTTGTGTCTATCAAATGAGACCCAAACCAGTTCTTTCAAGAATCATTAATTCTCATAGCATTCAAGCTTTTAGAAATAGTTCACCAAGAACTGGATAAAAAGCTTTTTATAAGACTGACCGGGATTGTATCAGCTCTAAAGCTTTTATCAGTAATTAAACAGACATATACAGGCTGAAGGTTCCCATGAGTGATTAGGTTATGATTTTCTTCCCACACATAAACCTTATTCTTTTCTTTTTTTCTTTCTCTTTTATGGGTAAATACAATGCTTCAGTATGACAGGTAAATTGCTGGGCATGTCTTTTTTCTTTTTTTTTTTTTTTTACCTTGACTATTGCAGCCACTTACTTTATAACCTTTTGTTTCTGTTATTGCACCCCTCAACTTCATCCAGCAACTGTCACTAAAATAATTTTCCTTTGCCAGTGCTCAGATCATATTATTTCACTTCTCTGTAGCTCCCTGCATTGCTGTCTTATCTTCTTCTGAATCAAAGCTATATGTTTTATCTCAACTGACAAGACCTTTTAGAAACCTGCTTACATTTCAATTTTAGCTAATAATTATATCTCTGATTCAAGTTCACTTTTCTGTGGGTCACCTTTTCTGGACATAGTTATTGTGACGTTTTCATCTCATGATTAACTCAGTTCCAAATAGCCAGGAGATGGAAGCACACAGTGTATCTTTACTATGTGCTCTCCCCTGGGTTTTACCATGTGAAGCAGAAGAAACTCCCTGAGTTGAGGTAAATCAGAGACAGAAACCCACATTACAGCTGTGTAGTTACTTATTTTACCAATTCCCTGGCTAACCAAAATAGTGAAAAGAAATATTTGGGACAAGTCAAACCTAATTTTTTCCTTATTGCAATAGCAACAAGGACAAGAAATATTAATTTCTGATTCAAATAAAATCTTCGATTGAAACACTGTATGTTGTTTCTTTGTTTTGTTTTGTTTTTTTCAAAAACTACTAATAACTGTTGCAAATAGGTATTTTACATTTCAGTTTTTCATCCCCCCCCCACTTTTTTTTTTCCCCTGGCTAAAACACTGCAACACTCAACAAGAATTTGCAAGCAGTCACATTTTTCATTGAAATAGCTAAAAACAAATCCAATGAGTCAATTTGGTAGTCTCAATCTGATAACATTTTTCCCTGAGGATCTGACTGCATATGTAAATCTTCCTGCTAGTAACGATTCATAACACCCCTGTGCAGCAAGGAGTGCTCTTCCAGCTCTTCAGAATAGTGTTATTTAACCTGCACTTAAAACAGAGCTGTGTTTTACAGGTTCCAGTGAGTTTAGCAGTGGCAGACAGATATAAGGACTGTGTTTAGAAGTTCTTTTAATACTCTCTCAGTCTGAGCTTTTCAGTTTGAGTTTTTCTCTGTACTGAACCAATATTTTGGGTTTCTTATACCACCTCCAAGTATCTCACATCCTTTCATACTACTTTGTACTACTACGAACAACAAGATTTCCTTCAGGTATAAACTGGTATTGAGTATTTCACAACAGACTAACCTACAGGCTTCAAGATATCTTCTGAATTACTTTTCCAAGGCTATTTTTTTTTTTTTTTTTTGGTGTACATCTGTCAGGTACCTTTGCTATTTGCCTTCACATGTTCTTTATAAGGGAAAAAAAAAAAACCAACAAAAAAACAGATATTTTTTCATCTGAGAGATAGCAAACCATTTGACAAAATTTGCCCATGTTACAAATAGATAAGCAAAGAATCATTAAAACAATTTTGGGATTAGACATTTTGGAAGCAATATCTAATCTTAGAAAATAAATTACAAAGGAATCCAAGATGACACAGATGAATTGATTTTCATACAGTGATATCAGCATGGGAATTTAGCCAAGTGATAACATCAGAAGTCAATTTACAACTTTAAAAAATACTTTTCTTGATAGTAACACACTTGAGGTTTAGAAGTTAAGTGAGGTGAGCCAGGAAGATGTAAGAGGATTTTCTGTTGCTCTTTGGTGTGTTTTTCTCTTTTTCACTTTTTACAAAGTGGAAAAATTCCAGAATAAGTTTCAAAATCAAAATGAATATGATAGTCTTTCCCTACAGCATTTCAAATAACAAAACAAATTATAGAAGAACAAGCAAATCCTACCATATAACTGGGAGATTATGGAGGGAAAAAAAACCTAACTAAACCACAAAACAACTTTTCACATTTCCAGATAAAAGAAAATATTAACATGTTAACTTAGATCTTAATAAGGCCAAGGGTGGTTTCTCCTGGACAAAGCCATGCCAGTAAGTCACTATTCTAGCTGCTCACCTCCATTGCTCTACTGGAAATTATTGCCACTTCTGATCTGAAAGCAGCTTAGTTCATATATGTGCCATGCAGTATGCTTCAAGCAAGACCAGTCAGACAAGCTGGGGCCACCATTATAAACCACTTAGGGAAACCTGGCTGATTTTTGTCTGAAGAAAATGAAAGACATTTGCCATTCTCCCAGAAATAATAAGAAAAAGGAAGTAATCATTTCCACTGGCACATCCGTGTAAAACTGGGAAGGTATTTGTCCAGTGCTGGATAGAGCTTGATTCTGCTTCTCTTGCTCTGACCAAATAATACCATATTATGTAAATATTGTCGTGGATTGAGGTAGCACTGTGACTTTAGATATTTTGCTTGATAACACAAACACCTTTACATAACTGTTACTCTGCAAACAATCTTGAGGGTGTCAGTTACTGGAAACTCCTTCAGTACTAAGGTCCATATTATTAATCAGAGACAAACAAAAAAATAAATCTGAGTAACTTTCAAATATCAGGGAGGTAGTATGCTTTGGAAAATGAATACATTTTCTAGTAAAAAAACCATCTAGTAAAATTCTTATTTTACTAGATTTCCACTTTCACTGACAGTATGTGTGTTACAGGTTAAACAAATTAGCTTGACCCTTCACAGATCAGTGTAGGGCTTTCTTCAGTGTATGGCAGGGCAAAGAATGATGGATTCAACTAAAATGTCTCAAATTTTAAGTAGATCTCTGTCTTTTGAGTAGAAAGACAGAGTCTGGCTTTTCTTTAGAATTATATTTCAACCAAATGAAATTCAGGGGGCATGATCATGAGAGAGACAATGAAAGAGTAAAAAATCAAGGGCCTGACTGAACAGAAATTTTTAGGATCACAGGGTAATTTCTGTTGGAACAGAACTTACTTAGGGGATCTCAAGTCCAATTTCCTGCTCACAGCAGGGTCACCGGAGTGATCAGACCAGGTTGCTCAGGGTTTTGTCCAGTCGGTACTTGAAATCTCCAAGAATGGAGATTGCATAACCACTCCGGACAGCATGTGCCACTGTCTAATTGTCCTCATGGGAAAGAAAAAAAAAAAAAAAGTCCTTATATCCAATCTGAACCTCTTTTGTTTCAACTTGTGTTTGTTGTATTTCTGGTGCTCTGCACAGATGCGAAGAGTCCAGCTCTGACTTCTCAGTGACTTCCCCACAGTCACTGGGAATTGCTGTTAGGTCCCCCCAAATTCATCTCTGCTCCAGGCTCACTGAATCTAGCTCCTCTAACCTCTCCTCACAAGGTAAGTGCTCCAGTTCCCACAATCTCAGTGGTCTCTCCTGAAATGACTCCATCTTATCAATGTCTTTCCCATAGTGGAGGGCTGCCCACTGTGGAGCCAGAAGAGCTCTGGCCAGATATGCTTGTGTGACTGAGATGTTCAGTACCTGCAGCTAGAGTCAGGCTGTGGCCCTCAGGTCTCTTATGCCCAGGTGATATCAATAGGAGTCCAGGAGCAGCTACTGGGCAGACTGGCTGTGTAAACTCAGCTGCTGGAGGCATACACATTGTGCATATATATCTATATCTGTATCCATATCTACATCTATCTATATATCTATCTATATCTAAATCTAAATCTAAATCTAAATCTAAATCAATATATGCATGTTCTCCCTGGTGAACCTCAATCCTGCTCAATTAGAGATAAGACTAGGATGAGCCTTTTAGTGCTGCTTCTGGTTTTGTGAGTACTCTCTCTGTGATTAGCGTGGCCAGCTGGGTATACATGCATATAGATACACATGTATGCATGTATTTATGTACATATATATACAGTGTATACCTGTGCTCTATGTTTGTGGCTACTGGAAATATATGCTCAGCTTCACTTCTGATTGGACTTGAAAGCATGGAGCTGGGGCACTTCACCTCTCTCAGGCTGTTGGGTCCAGCCTGATTTTCCCTAATACTAAACTTTGAAAAAATTTCTTAGGAGAAGTCATTAACACTCTTCGTGTTATTGAGAACATATTACAGGGAATCACATTCACACACAGAATCATACACAGAATTATCGAGGCTGGAATAGACCTCTGAGATCAAGTCCAGTCACAACATCAGCTAGACCATGCCACTAAGTGCCATGTCCAATCTTTCCTTAAACACCTCCAGGGATGGCAACTCCACCACTTCCCTGGACAGTCCATTCCAGTGTCTAATCACCCTTTCTGTGAGGAAGTGCTTCCTAATATCCGACATAATATCCAACCTAATATCCTAATATTCATTCTTATAGGAGGAAGGTGATTTGTTAACACAATCAGCTATTAAATAAAATCACAACAAATTACATTTTGAGTAATAAGGTGCATTTATAATTTTAATTATAATTTCCAAATCTTTGGTTTTAGAACAAGAAGATGATTGACCTGGTCAGAGAAAAATTATGCATCGGTTCATGAGTTGATATAAACCAAATAAGCTCTCTTAAAACCATACATATATATTTGATAACACAATATTTCAAAGGTCTTTGTAATAATGTGATCTTTGATCAGACATAGGAGGATGGAAGTATGAGAGTATGAAAATGTGCTACAGTTTGTTAGGTGGACAAGTGAATTGCACTTTTTTCTTGGTTTCTAATTTTAAATTGAAAGGGAGCTCAGAGCATTGCAACTGCTGATTTTTACATATTCTGTTTCCCAAAAAATAGATCTAAAAATGTATACACTAAGAAAAAAATACAAGATTATTAAAATACCATGCCCTCTAATTTCTTCATATTTCCTCTACCACAAAGACAGTGAAATGGAGTCTTTCAATGCATGCTTTTAATTGTGGAGTGTGCTCTGGCATGTGAAGATTATTTTGAAAACACATTAAACTAGAGCTGCAATAAATGAAACTGTACCCCTAAATCAAATACTACTAACCTAATTAAGAAGTTGAATTAAGAATGATCAAGTATTAATCAGGAAGATTTTCCTTTTCATTAATCTCTCTAATCACGTAATCCTCAGAGTACCAACCAAGTCGCTTGGTCACATCAAATATTACGAGGATAATTAAACAAAAGGGAGAAGTTAATTTTTTTTTAGTATTCACTCATTACAAAGTGATAAAACCTAGTAGTACCGGTGTTTCACAGTAAAATGATTTCTGAATTTCCTACTAAATCGTATGGGCCACAAACTGAATGTGTCCAAAATTCAATTTCCTCCACTACTTGGCAGAGGCATCAGGTCCTCCCAGCTGATAGATACGGGCTTTGCCTGGGTAATAAGATTATTCATGTTCTCTAATTGCTAAGGAATATCTTACTGCCCAAGCCAGATACAATCTCCTTCTACCATCTTGTTATTAGTTGCAGTTATACTGGGCATTTATATTCAGTTTTATATGTGTTCAATATATCTTTGATTCTCAGTCCCAGCAGTCATACAGAAGTTTCCAGGTTCCACAGGTTGCATGAAAAACAGTTTCTTTAGTCTCCTTCCAGGAATGAGATTTTTTTTTTCTTCAACCATATTCATCTGTGCACTCAAGAAAACCAGTTGTGGTGGGTTGACTTTGGCTGAGCACCAGGCACCCACCAAGTCGCTCTATCACTCCTCGCTACTTCCCTCAGCACGACAAGGGAGAAAGAATAAGATTGGAAGAGCCCGCGGAGTACGATAAAGGCAGTTTAATAGGAAAAAGCAAAAATCAAGCTGCACGCGCACAAAGCGAAGCAAAACAAGGTCTTGTTCGCTACTTCCCATCAGCAGACGATGTCTGGCCCTTCCCAGGAAGCAGAGCTCTGGTACGCGTAGCGGTTGCTCAGAGGACAAGCGTTTTCACAAATAGATGACCCTGACCCCCTTCTCCTTTCTCTTCCTTTTATAGTTGAGCTGACATCACACAGTATGGAATATCTCTTTGGTCAGTTTGGGTCAGCTGTCCTGATTGTGTCCCCTCCCAAGATCTTGCCCACCCCATCACACCGGGCGGGGTGGGGGGAGATGTTGGAAAGATAGCCTTGGTGCTGTGCGAGCGCTGCTCAGCGGCAGCTACAACACCGGCGTCTTATCTGCCTCCCAATACAAAGCATAGCACTGTAAGACTGCTATGGAGAGCATTAACTCCATCTCACCCAAACCCAATACACCAATATACATAAAAAATTTATGAGACAAATCAGAAGTTAATGACAGAAAATCAGATCTTACAATGAGTGACTTCTTTCCTAGTATCTCAAAAGACTTGGACATCAGTGAAAATATGCAAGGTTTCCTGCTTTATTGTTTCAACTCTGTTTCCAAATATAAGATCTATTGTTTCATCTATTTACATGAGGATATCCCTGCCATATGCCATATTGGTTACTTTACATAAAGTAAATACAATTTCAGTCACCTGGATATTTTCCTTTAGGCGTTGCATCAGATGAATATCTTCTTCAGGGTCAGTTTCATCATTTTAGATACACGTTAATCCATTTGTAGTAAAAATTGTGTATATTTTGTTGTCTTTAATTGTAAAAATGAAGCTTGTCCTGTAAACATGTCCATGCAATTCCAACTTAAAAAAAAAAAAATAAAGCAAGACCTTAGTTTGGAAGGCTACTCTGAACAGTCCTTTGAAAGCAGTATCACGAGTTATACTATTCTAATCTTTCTAAATCATAGATGTAGACATAGTCATATTTATCAGATAAAGCACTGCACAATTTATGGCAGTAACATATCTCTAGGGACTCAGTCAAAGAAATCGCTGTCTCATTTTTGAAGGACTTTCTTCTCATCCTAGATTTACCTAGTAGATGCAGGGCATGTTTTGCAGTGTGTTTGTTTCTCAGTAGCTGGCCTCGAGTGAGTGATGACTCTGATCTAAATTCGACATCTTTACAAGTTGTTTTGGAGAGATGATTTGAAATGCAACTTAATCGTAGCCCTTTACTTCTGTAACAGTGGCCTAGGATATACTTGTGAGTACCTCAAAATCAGATAATGGTCATTATCAGGATATATATTTTCTTTTTGTTTTTCCTTTACTTCTTTAGTCTCTCCTTTTCTTTTTGTCTTTTCTCTCTTGTTTAAATTTGTGGCAGGCAGAGGATGACAACGCTCTTCTAACTGCTATGGCTAAGGGATTATTATATGAGCAATCAACTATATATTAATCTAAACAAAAAGGAACAAAAATGAATCCTCAAGTTAGAGCTTCGGTTTTACCAGTTTTTCCAGAAGAGCCAGGTTTGACACAAAGCTGTCTGTCAGTGATATCATGCTTAAATCAATCATATGTAACAAATAAGTCTGCATATCTTTTTCTAATATCACTCCCACTTCATAGTAACAATACTGGACTCCCTGTACAATATTCCTACTGTATTGAGAAATCTAACCCTTAAGTCTTGTGTTTAGCAACCTCCAAGATCTTTAGAAATTTCCATTTGAAGTAGCTATTAGTACAGTAGCATACTAATACAAATGCAATTTGCATGTTTAAATCTAAATATTAAATGAAAGGTATATTTGCATTTTTCATAGTAAATTTCATTTTCCATTCTATATGTAATGAAATTTCTCTTCTAGTTACCTCGTATGTAAATTATAACATTCTTTTCTGGTTATATGTCAAAAACTGTGTCCAGTTACGACAAGGAAATAACTGTCATAAGGAATGCTTAAATTTATAGCATAATTTAAAAATTCATTAAAGAACTAATAAAAGCTTTGAGGCAGATACTTTCATGTATATCTCTTTAAAGTGCAACAAGTTGGATGTGAACTAACTAGTACATTGTGTTTAATACTGTCTCTTTGTGCACACGAAGCATTGAGCTTCTGTTCTGGATTATCTAATCATTTCTGTGTGTTATCTTTCTCTGGGCAGCAGAGAATAAAAGTGTTTAGCAATTTACTCTGGATTACTGAGAAGTTTTGTCCTTTCATTCATTTTCTAATCTGTCTGTATGAACTAACTGTTTTAGCCTGTGGTTACAATGAGGTTTCCTGTTCACAAGTTTTTTTAATATCTGCTTAATAGTCCAGGGGTTTTTTATTTTATTTTTTTTTTCAATTGTGGATGGAAGTGTGTATGTATATAATCAAACATACAAAGGTGTATATATATGTATATGTGTATGTATTAAAAAAAAAGTATTTTGTAACCAAAGCTTTATTTTGTACTCAGGTAAGGAATACCAGTTATCTGAGTTTGGTTTACCTTTTACTTCTTCCTTGACCATAGATCAAAGAAATTAGAAATGGAGAAGATGTATCAGTTCATGTACCTCAAATCCTTGTGACAAACACAGGATTTTTGCCTACGCTGTATCTTGTGTGCCTCCTATTCTCATTATAAATGTCTCAAGTGACAGAGTAAAAATTTCCCTTGGAAATTTGTTGCATATTTTGAAATCTATCACTGGCAAAAGTTTTCCTCAAATGTAGTATTTTTTTCTATCTTTAATATCAGCTGTTATTCCTGGTAATGACACATTGTACTCTCCCAGAGCACTCATTATCTCTGACTATTCATATCCTTCAAAAAGTATACTTTCTACTAGGCACGCTGTGTTATTACACTTCTAAAATTTCCCATTTCTGCAAATCTGTTCTATTTATTTTCTTTCAACGTAGACTTTGTTCACATGACCATGAGTGAACAATTACACCAGTTGAAGAAAACAGAGAAAACATACAATTGAATGCAATTATAGGTTTGGATATATTTTTCTCGCAATTCCTGCTCCAGATTTAACACAAGCCCTTATATAGTCCAGTGAATAACTAACGTGAATTAGATATTATAAATACTAGAAACTCCACCAAAAAAATGTCTTCTGTAACTCATTGTTGGTAAGAGTCTTGCTATTCTGTTCATTATGACTCTGTCTGCTGTTGACATGTATTTACAATGTGTTATCTTTGTAAATAATGTTTTAGTCTCTTCTCAGCATTACACTCCCTATGAAAAAGATAAGATCAGAATTAAAACATTTCCAGTGGTCATAAATATGATTGCATAGCTTTATCTGTGAAGTTTCTGTAACTTTAGTTGATTCTGACCTGGTTTAGCAAGACGATTTCTTTATTCTCTTGGGCTGTATGTTGCTAAGTACTATATTATTGCTAAATATATGTTAAACAAATTAATCCCCTATAGGCCTTAAACCCAAGAAATACATGGTTATCATGTTAGTGAGAAGCCACATGTTTTGTATCAATTTAACAATGCAGGTCTCAGAAATTGGTGATCCCTGTCTGGACTTTTCTAGTCTTGAGTTTATTCTAGACTATTTTATCCGAAACAACAAACTGTCTAACTGTAAGGTGATCAACGTGTGACTTGTTTTAGTTTTATTGTAGCTTTTTGTAATTGCAAAGTTTTACCCTAAAACTTACACAAGATATATTAATGATCTAGCAAAGTGTTTATTGGTAATTAACTGTGTGAACCAATAAAGAAAGAAGCGTTTTCAACAGACCTTTTGAAAACTTAAAAAACCACCAACAGCACCCAAAATGAAAGTCCCAATGAAGGATCTGGGATTTTGACAAGCTTTCATAACAACAGATAAGAAGGGTGAGCACAAGAGAAAGGGGCTGATACTCAAAAATGTATGCATATTATTTTAAACTGCATTTTAATAGTAATTAGAACTAATCATTACAGGGTTTTTTTCTCTAAATGTTACTATCATAAGTGGACTAAGAAGGGCTGTTTTTTGTATTTTGATTAGAACATTGAGATATTAATTTAAAAAATAAATTGTAATTCTTTGTTCTACATATGAGTTGTTCTCTTCTTTTCAGAGCTGTTCCATTTTTTCTCCCCAAACTTTTAAATATAACATTGTAAAATAGTTATGACTGATGAGGTTTCATCATAAGCACAGTAATATTTTGAGTTGACCTTTCCAGAATTCTATTTTGATGTTGCATGTCTACCTTGAAAAAAACCTGGAATTCATTTTTAGAAATCTTAATCTTCCCTAAGACTTTTTAAAAATAAGTCCAAGAGAGGCCAGAGACCACGGTTTAACATAGAAACCTAAAATCTTTAATACTGATCTTTGGTGGTCACTTCTGAAAATAAAATATGTCCAGCTGCTTTTCTAGCGTGTTTCTTTTTGTTTGTTTGTTTTTGTAAACATTAATTTTGACACTTTACCAGAGCCTGAAGTGACATAAGGCAAATGTCAGTTTTTCACCATATTTTGAGGATGAGAGCATCACAAGGGGGTCCAAATTTCCTAAGAAATGTAGAGAAAACATGATTTTTTCATCCTTACCATGAGAGAGAGGATGGCTAAGCTATTAAATTGAATAAAACAGCACTAGAATATCATCATGCTGCTCTTGCTGCTTCTGCCTCTCTCCCTTGCCTGCCATAGTGACAGCTGCATTAGACTCAGTTCTTGCCTCATTAGCAGCAGCCTCTGAAACCCTGGGTTTTCAGGACTCTGGCATAAATAAACTAGGCAGCAGCTTCATGGCTGTTTTCCTGCCCTTGATTGTATGTTCTTCTCCACATCTGCTTACTTTTCTTGTGCCAATGGAGAGAGCTCTGCATATTTCTCATGTGCTTCCCCTCCCGGAATCTTTGGCACTTTCATAATTCTTCCTGGCTTTTCTGTAAGGGTTGTCACTTGAAGCACCCTAGAGTGCTTGTCAAACATCCTAAATTCATCAATATTCTTCAGGTCTCCAGGTGACCACAACTCTTTCCCAATTTCAACTTCCATTCTGTCTCTCTGTCTGTGCACTACTTCTATTTGTGTTGCCATCTCTGCAAAACATTATCCTCCTGACCCTTTTTAAATAATATTATAATACTCTCAGGATGAAACTATACCAAGCTATGTAATCGGCATATGCTTCCAAACAAACAGAGAGTTTCCTTCTGCTACCATACTGATAAAGGTGGATAGTACTTTTTTATGATGTAAGAGGATAGTTGTGTTATACAACTTTTTCCTCCTTTGTAAATATTTCTTTGTAACCTTGTCTTCTGAACTGGGAAGTCACAATTGTCAGAGAAGAATTAAACAAGTGATTGCGGAATGCAGATAAAAAAGTTTTACAATTTAAAATAAAGAAAACCAGACTTCCCTACTTCTTGAATGTCATCTTCTTTTAAGATTTCTCTGATTACGTGGAAAATGTGTGGCCCTAGAGTGCTCCCCAACTCCCAAATGTGGATGTCAACCTTGGCCATATGCTAGGATGGTATCTACATGTAGATAATTTCTCTCCTAGCTCCTCCCTGCCCTCATTTCTGTCTTCTAAAATAGAAAAATGGAAATGAGGATGAGGAAGTGGTGGGCTACAGTGCATTTTATGAAAACCTCCATCTGAGTAATTAGAAGAATAGCATCAAAACATCCCCTGACAAAATATGGCCTCTCTCAGTCTCTTGAACTGCAACCTGAGGCACATGATATTGGCTTATGACTCTGCTCATTCATCTGTGTGTTACTGTTACACCGAAAGACGAACCAACTTAAAAAGAAACACTAGTTGAGAAACAGAGGTTTTGGGTCATGGAGTCCTTATGAAACGGCATCCTTTTTTCCGGCTGATTCAGCACTTTGTGCCAAGTAGTACAGGTAGGTTTTGTGTGGTTGATAGGAAATGGCTATTAGGAATTAATGGAAAGGCTGTTACAAGTAATTTTAAAGACGGCTTGTGCAATTCTCTCTCCAGAAGTATTATGAAGGGAAGCAAAGCCAGGCTGATATACCTTACTCTGCATGTGAAGCAGAGCTGCTTTACTAGTCACCTGTATCCTCCAAATTAAATAAAGAAATCATAGAATTATTAAGTCTGGAATCAACCTCTTGGAATCAAGGTCATTGAGTCCAACTGTTAACCTAACACTGCCAAGTCCACCAGTAAATCATGTCCCCCTGCACCATACCTACAAGTTTTTTACATACCACCAGGGATGGTGACTCCACCACTTCCTGGGCAACCTGTTCCAGTGCTTGACAACCCTTTCTGTGAAGAAATGTTTCCTAACATCCAATCTAAAGCCCTCTTGGTGCAACATGAGGGCATTTCCTCTTGTCCTATCACTTGTTACTTGGGAGAAGAAATTGACCCCCATCACTACAACCTCATTCCTGGTAGTTGTAGAGAACGGTAAGATCTCACTAAGCCTCCTTTTCTCCAGGCTAAACAATCTCTGTTCCTTCAGCTGCTCCTCATAAGACTTACTCTCTAGACTCCTCACCGGCTTCATTACTCTTCCAAAGACACAGATCTAAGGACATATCTGAGAAGGGCTGAGTCTTCTTACACTCTCAAAAAGTTCACAGACCTGAAGCATGTTCATGCTCTGAAGTACTTTAGGAAATAGTCCCTGTATTAGAATTTTATAATAGAAAGTTTAAAAAAAAAATATATTAAAAATCTCATTTCCCTGACCTAGGGCAAATGGGAAAGGTAAACTTCCCAAACCCTGCTGTTTAATTTTATTTTTTTTTTTCTGTTAACAGTTGTTTGTTTTTTGTTTGTTTTTTTTTCTTAGTTACTAGCTTCTAACAGGCATTCTCTGTTAGCAAATCTAAATTACTATTGCTCATAGTCATAAATAAAGTCATATTACTGCATTTCTTTGCCATCTCCTGTTGTGATTCTGTTATTCTTCTGAAAAGTAATCACTTGCACAATAAATCTGTACAATCTAATTCATGGATGACCTGTGGCACAAGGTCATAAATCTAAAGATGCCCAAGTTTATTTCTCTATCAGGACTGTTCCCAATTGCACAATTTCATGAGTAGATTTTTAAATTTCAATTTTATAAAATAGCAAAGCATTCACCATACTGTCTCAAAAGTATTATACAAACATGGTATCTTTTATGCTCAGAAACGTTAACATTTATGCAACCTATATTTTGTATTTATTCATGTAAAGAATGGAGACAGTACAGAAAGCATTTTTTCTCACTTACTATATGCAATATTACTCTTTAGGAAATATTTGATGAGATGTCCTGGGAAAGGAATACTATGATGAAATAATAAAACAGATGGATACTTTCCAGAAAAGGGAAGAAATTCTTATAATTTTCAATAAAACTTAATGTTAGACTTACTGCTTAAAGAATTAAAGAGTTAAATTTGACCAATAGTATTATTATTTTTTGGTTAAGAAGTTCTGTTTTCTTCCTTAATTTGAAAAACTTGAAGAGATCTGGAGAATTTATTGGAGCTGGTGATTGGTTTGTTTTTAATCAAAAAGCAGTTTTAATTCTCAAAATGTTATTTTCTAAATATAGCAATATCATTATAACAAAATTTTTACAACATTTTTTTCCCTATCAATCTATCTATCTGTTGAGAGAAGGAAAAAACTAAAATTTAAAAAAAAATCTTTCTTTTCTTTATATAGAAACATAATTTTGTTGAAAAGTACTTTCCAGTGGTTCTGTCTTGAATGTTCCTAAAATCTAAGTAAAACATTTTTATTAGCTAACTATTCCCAAGACAAATATGTACACAATGAGGAATAAAACGATATTTTAAAATTCTTTTGCATCTTTAGTTTTATTAATGTATACCAATGCTATTGGAATTACACTATTAATTCAGAAATGAAACAAAGAAAACCTTCATTTCTGTATTTGAGTCCTTGAAAATCTACACAGCTTTTTAATGACAGGCAAAGCCGGAAAAATATACGTTAATAATAATATAAATCAACTATTGCAATCAGAATATTTAGAAAGAGCTGCAGTACCACCAAAATTGTTTAGATTGCTTGATAGTATTTCAGTTTACATAAGCTTTTAGCCTGCTGTTGTCTTTGCTTTTACTAGTTTGAATACATTCATTTTCAGCTGGTTTAAATGGATACTTAAATTAATGCATTGTCAATTTGCTCTTATGGCAGAATAAAATTAAAATAGGAAACATAGATGTGGCGTAACGATAATACAGTTTTAAAGATTGTCCTATATGCCAAAAGTACACATTTTCACTAGCCAAGTAAACTTAATGACACTCACAAAATAGTATCGGTGAAGCCTATTAACAAGATGTTCTCTTTAAAAGTCAAATTGTTGTTCAAAAAGAAATTATTTTATTGAATGTAACCGGCTGGATGCACACATATTACTTTTGCAAGTACTTTAGATAAGGCAAATACAAGAACAAAACATAATAGTACCACTTGGTATTGCCACGTGCTCAAGCACTTGTTTCCTTGATATTTAAGTTTAATGTTCTTGGTATAAAACCAGGAAAATACTAGAACACCAATATAGAGTTTAAACATTAATTTCATTTCACTGGAAACAAATCAGAAGGCAAGCAGCAAAAAGTCTAAAATTTAAAATGTCACATTTTTATCTCCAGGAAGCATTACAATCTTTTGTAATAGCCTATCTGATGATCTCTACCTTATGCCAGACACCTCAATACACAGCCACTAGTAGCCATATTTAGGTATCAGTGTATCAGTTGTCATTGTTTGTCTGGTCTGAACTCTTACTCTTCATTACTAAATTGTCACCTCACAATGAACCGCTGAAGTTACACAGTAAGGCGAAGGATTTATTTTGCAATAAGCCCCTTCCTTTTAAAAATCTCAGGGGGCTATTGGCAGCACATAATAAAAACTATTCGGATTTTATATTTGTTCTTAAATTTGGACTTTCCAAATTGTCACTTTAGCAACATTACAGAGCTATTTACTTATCTAATAACTATAAGATTTTACATTGCTATTCAACTTCTCAATTTTTTTTTGAATTACTAACCATTTATAGTAGAAAACTTTATGTGCCTATTACTTTAGGTTTGAGAGCATAAGCACCTTCCTATGTCTATTGTATATGTGGGTCACATCATGCCTGTTTGTGTCAACAGAAAAAATTGTCTACCTTGCTGAATCCAGTGACAGAAAAGCTGTTAACAGTGTAGTGACAAAGCCCTGGAGTAGGAGGGACAAAACTAGCTGGCATCTTGGCACTTCCTCTGGTTTGTTTGTGCTCCAACGCACATACTCAGCAAGTGCTGAAGGTGGCCTTTTGCATACATCTTGGGGGTAGGCAATCTGACTTCACCTTTTCAAACCCAGTCTCAGTTTTGCTACAAAAGTATTAAATAAACTAAACCAAAGAGTTTGAACTTGTGCTTCCAAATACAGCTCTGAATTACCCAATTTCTGCAGTGTCTTGGCCTGAGAACTGTTAAAATGTCTTAGGGTTTCAGGAATAGGTCAGAGTGACTGCTTTGGACTTTTGGAAAGAACACGCTTTGGAGTCGCAGTTCTGCATCGGCAGTGCAATAAAGATCTTCTGTTGTCTTAGATCAATAAGTCTGTGGACAAAACAAAACCCTGGAAGCATGCTTTCTTATAGTAGCTCAATAACCGCCTGTCCTTATGAACAAAGCGTGAAGCATACGGGCTGCTGTGGCATATTTTCGCTTAGCAACTCAGCTACACATCTTACTATTTTTCTTTTCCTGTATAGGGGGCAGAAATGACAATGTACTATCTCCGTAGTTTGAAAGCCATTTATGTTTGAATGTCATAGTGCTCTATGCACTCTTTTTCAAATTCAAATTTGCTCGAGTTAATTCATTTAACTGTAGAGAATCATCTTCCTCTGGAGATTAGTGGAAGAGGTCACTTCTTTCACATCAGACATTTTAATCATTGTGATCATTTAATAGTGTCTCCGGTGCTTGCTGCCGAGATTCATTTTCCTATCTTTAAGTCTTTGTTACTTTGTGAGGATTATGTTGTCATTATCTTTTTATTGCTAAGCTTTTTGTTGTTGTTTGCTTGGGAATTTTTTGGTGCTTTTTTACATCTTGGAGAAAACCACAGGTTTTGGGTTGGGGGTTGATTCTTCACACAATATTACACACAAGCAGTTACTTTCATACACTGAAGTAGAGAAGTTATACTACAATACCTAACAAGAAAAGATATATGTTTCTAAACGTAGTCAAGATTGAATAATTTTCTTGTCATTTTGAAATTGTAGACAAATTAGTCTAAACCTTTTCTACCAACTGAGGCAGAAAAACCATCAATTTTAAATGAACTATTGATGTGATATAGGAATAACAAGAATCAGTGCTGCCAGAAGACGTATTACTTACTACAGATATTGAAAGTCTTAATATAAAAATTTCAGAATCACACAGAATCACAGA